>NW_006497952.1:501247-528220 GCF_000471905.2 Amborella trichopoda | reverse complement strand
TCTATCGCACATTGCAACCCTAACAATTTGACAATTATGTATCTTGAAAATGATATTTTAGTAGAAGAAAATGAAGTTGTAGGTGTGACATGCATGTTGTTGGTGGCTTCCAATGTTCATGTATGTGTTGCGAACCAACTATCCAAAGCAACACATACGGAACATCAACTAGATGTAGCGGGCATAGCTCCATCATGTGGTCCATCAACGGGGATCAGGTAATGCCATGACATATATGTTTATCATGTATTTCATTATTTATCGTTAATACTTATTGAATCTTTTGAACTTCCTTTTTCAGCCGCCCCATTCAACCACTGCCCGTCCCCATTGTCGAAAATGTAATACATACATATGATGCAGACTCTAAGAGTGCGAGACACATCGGACCTAATCCTAATGATATGCATCTATTGGAATCTCCATGCAGTTCAGTCTACTCGCATATTCAACTTTACGTAGGACAAGAATGCGAGGATGTCAGGCTACTCCATAATCATTCAATAGATTATTGCATATATTAAAATTTTATTATGAGGTACATGAAGAATGACTAAGATCGTTTAGTTGCGATCCGTACTGAGGAGGAGTGCAAATAGAAAGTGCGATGCTCTAGAATTTCCACCACAAAGTATTTTAAGGTGAGAGAGTTGATAGATAACCACACTTGTATGGGTCCAATCGGAAAGGCTCACTAGCCATTAGCTCGAAGCCATTGGGTAGCAAGGAAAATTAAACCTTGGTTAACTGACCAGATAAATATGAGATACAAAGATATTATGAATGACGTTCAACGCGAACATGATATGATGTTGTCATAAATGCAAGCATGGAGAGGGAAAGTGGCAACGACATAAATGATTCTGAAGTCACATAAGCAGTCATGTATAGAACTACCCTTATATATGAAGAAGCTACGAGTCACCAACCCCCAAACTGTAGGCTACATATCTCCATATCGTGACCATAGATTCAAATGGAGTGAGAGAGGGGCCTGAGAGCAGGGGAGGGTTTCTGCAGAGAGAGAGAGAGAGAAAGAGTGACAAAAATGAGTGAAGAAAAATGAATCGAAGGTATAAGTAAGGCAATCTGATGTTCGAAATGTTGGACCGAGGCTAGACTGGTAAAAAAAATCATTTAACTTAACGGGGAAAGGGGACAAGCGGACATAAAGGGGTTAAGAGTAGTCTGATGTTAGGAACATCAGACCGGGGGCAAAGCTGTCAAAAAAAAAAGGAATTCTGTCCTTCTTGGTAATATCGGCCTATTTTTGGGCCAAACGGTTATAATGGACCGTTTTCTAATCTGTACGTAAATTTTCCCAAATTATTATGATGCTGGAAATTAGGAACAACGCTCTACTCAAGTTCGCAAAGAAAAGGAGAAAAAAGTAGGGGTGGCAACAGGTCGGGTACTAGTTTGGTCTGAGTGGACCCGGACCTAGACCCGATTAATATTTAGGTCCATGTTTTGGACCATGACTCAAGTAGTGTTCTGGTCCAAGTTTTGAATTTGGATATGACCGGCCGGGTCCAAATGTTGGACTCGTGCCTAGACCATGTCGTCCGGGTCCGGGTCTCGGTCCATTGCCACCCCTTAGAAAGAAGTAGGTCTTATTTGAAGCCATGGGTAGGAAGGAGAGTCATCCATATGCGAGTTCCAGAAATGACACGTGGCAAACACCCATGTTGTTCCGAACAATGTGACCACGAGGAAAAGGCATTCATGGTTGCGATACCACAATTTCCAAAGTAAAAAGCAAAATGTATGGAAAAATATCAATTGAAAATCGTTGAGGTGATCCAATATGCCCCTTAAAGTTGGTAGTGCTTACTCTTTTAGTTTTATTCACTTAAGTGCCTCTTTAAAAATTAGAGTAAAAAATATGAAATTCTTTATTCAAGATTGAAAAACTGGAACTCAAATAGTGTTTCAGTCCAAGTTTTGAATCTGGATTGGACCGGGCGGGTCCAAATGTTAGACTCGTGCCTAGACCATGTCGTCCGGGTCCGAGTCTGGGTCCATTGCTACCCCTTAGAAAGAAGTAGGTCTTATTTGAAGCCATGGGTAGGAAAGAGAGTCATTCAGATGCGAGTCCAGAAATGACACGTGGCAAACACCCATGTTGTTCGTAACAATGTGACCATGAGGTAAAGCATATCTGGTTGCGATACCACAATTTCCAAAGTAAAAAGCAAAATGTATGGAAAAATATCAATTGAAAATCGTTGAGGTGATCCAATATGCCCCTTAAAGTTGGTAGTGCTTATTATTTTAATTTTTTTCACTGAAGTGCCTCTTTAAAAATTAGAGTAAAAAATATCAAATTGTCTTTATTCAAGATTGAAAAACTTGAACAAATTAGGGATTTTAGTAACTTTGTCCGAACCAAATAATGAAATTATTCATGACCCTTATTCCTGAATAAAGGCAAGATATTTTTAAGGAGGCACATGAGCTAAATGAAATTAAAAATAAAAAAATCAAACCTCTAGTGCTAATTAGGATCCAATAAGTTAGTTTCATTTTTATCCGATTTTCTTCTCTCCCTCCGATCACCCCTAGAGCGAAGCAAAGCAAATCAATCCCTTGCTGAAATAAAAAGTTACCCTTACACACACATATGGCTTTCTCTGCTATCCAAATAATGAAATTTCAAAAAATTATAACTCATGGTATTCATAATTTTCTAAGAAATGCCTTTTATTTTAATTTTTTTTTTGCAATAAGTGCCAATTATAATTAAATTTTGTTCTCTTAAAATACACCTAAAGGCCTCCCCAAATCTTATGATGAACCAAAGTGCATCTCTTTTATGTCAAAACTCTAGAATGAAAAAAAACGTTTCGAGGCGAATATGATAACATTGACGAGGCGAATATGATAACATTGAATAGATTTATAGAATAGCTTATCATTTATTTTGTAATTTTCAGGAATACTTTTATCAAAACCATTTTCCTCGACACAGTACAGGTACATACACACTCTACAATTAATGCATCGTTGCAAACTTCGCGGGTCTCCTCTCCTTCTTCTGATGCTTTGATTCCATAGTGTGTAAGCACTCGTACACTCTGCAAGGCAATGGCACCCACCATTCAGAGAGTTTATCTGGTTTAGGTAAAGAACTCGCTTCTTACGTTTGGGGTGTGATTATCTAGCTAGGAATGATACATGCAGAGGTAGACTTGATCAATTCTGGGAAAGTATCCATAGCCGCCTAGTCACCCTCCCAAAACTCCCCCTTTCACACTTTTTATTCTTTTATTTTTTTTTTCAAGATTATCTAGTATTCTTTCAGGTCCCTAGATCAGTGATAAGACGATACAACGTAGATCTATAAGACGATACAACGTAGATTTAAACCCCCCATGTTATTATTTTTCCACATCACCATCATGGATGGATCTAGGTAAGTGATAAGACGATACAACATAGATCTATAGGGCAGACAATCCACCACATACATGGGTTGTTTTCTTTTTTAGGCAGTTAGTGAGAACAGGTCTCCTATTTATAGTAAAAATGAAACTCAATACATCATGTTGTAGCACCTTGTCGCCTTGACCACCAAACATTGACCCATTCCTATATGGTTTTGAAGCGATAATAATAATAGTAATAATAATAATAATAATAATAATAATAATAATAATAATAATAATAATAATAATAATAATAATAATAATAATAATAATAATAATAACAATAAAAATAAATAAATATTGTTCATACCACCTTTCATTCTAAAATTTGTTCAAATCAAGCAGATTTATAAATATATAAAAATAAAAAAATGTATTAAATATTTCTTATTTTCCATATCGATGGTTTTCCCATATCGATGCATTTTGAGATACATCTTGACTCTACAATATATGGCGTTTACCTTCTTTGAACTTTTTCATATTTATCCTTTTTTAAATGCTACAATGGCTTTTCAAATTTGTCACGTAAATTAACGGGTTGGTGCGCGTTCCATCGTACGATATTTGTAATAGCGACAAACATGCCCCGACCTAAGGCATCTTCCAACTTCCAATCTCACAATGGGTGTGACTACTAAATGCAAGGGTGGAAGACCAACTTGAACGAGACAAATAACAACTCCATGAAATGCACGCACGCTGCTCCTGACACGGGTGACACGGCCGGCGGGATCTTCAACCCCGTGCATCTGCACTATAAAACCCGCTCCAAAATTAAGAAAGAAAGGCATCAAATTTCACAGGAAACAGAAAACATAGAGTGAAAAATCGAACTTTTCCGGCCCCTCTGCAAATTTTCTGATAAAATCCGGCCATGTCGTCGATTTCCGGCCTCTTTTCATCTTCTTCGACCTTCATCTCTTCCCCTAATTCCCTTCGGAATTCCCCAAAAAATCAAAGAGATTTGATCGGAATTTCAAAGCTATTTGGCCGGAGCTCAGGCAATCACCATGAATTCCGGAGATTTACACCCCAAGCAGTGGCTCGAGAGGTCTCTGCGGAATCTCTAATTTCAGAGGCTCTGAAGAAGAAAGCGGTGAAGGGGCTGGAAAAGGATCCCTATGCTCTTTGGCATCGATATGTGGACTGGCTTTATCAGCATAAGGAGCTAGGGATTTTTCTCGACGTTAGTCGAATAGGGTTTACGGATGAGTTTTTCGAAAGCATGACTCCTAGATTTGAAGCAGCTTTCAAGGCCATGGATGAGCTCGAGAGAGGAGCAATTGCTAACCCTGATGAGGGGCGAATGGTTGGCCACTACTGGCTTAGAAGTTCTCACCTTGCTCCTACTGCGTTTCTTAGGCAACAGATTGATACCACGCTTGAGGCCATTTGTAGGTTTTCGGAAGATGTTACAAGGGGAAAGGTCAGTTTTTTGTACTTCAACTTGTTATTAGTTTTTTCGTGATGGAGAGTGTTGGATAAATATGGGATTATTAGGGTTTATGTGCGTGAGTAGACTGAGATTGGTGGATGGAGTGGATGAAACTGTTATGGTATGAGAAGCAGTTTGAAAAAATAAATGAGACAGTAAGTTGATTTTGGATATGTACTCTAGGGTATGGAATGTTTTTGCCTTTTGGATATGTACCCTAGGGTATGGAATGTTTTTGGCTTTTGGAGTATATTCTCGGTATGGTTTAGAACTTCGGATAAACCTTATATAGTGCCATGAAGTACATGAGGAAAGAAGACGGAAACATTATTGAATTCTTTGTTTTTCCTAGGTTTTATCTATTTTAGGATTGCATCAACGGAATGATTCCCTCTATTCATTTTGATGTTTAGAAGGATGTCCCCCAGTCATCTATATATTACATTTGCATCCCTTTTTCTTATTCCGTAAAGTAAGGGCTGATCCTTCCCTACCTTGTCACTCTGGTGGAAGCCACATATCCAGATAATCGCTCATTGGGAGCTGCTTTCACTCGAATTGGACCTATCTTGTATCATCATTCCATGATGACTCCGGCAGAAAAGTTTGATTACATTGCCAAAGAGTGGTACTTGGAGACTGATATTCAACATGTTGATTCCCTTACTCCAGCTCAAGCTCGTTTAGCTGGGCATACCTTTCTTCCAGAGCAGTCTGATCTGATACATCATCTGTCTTCCACCTCTTCTTGGTGGTGTGATTGAAAATGGCATTCTCGAAAACGTCTTTGAACTCTGTTTCTCACATGTATCAATTACTACATTCCCCCCTCCTCCTGATTTAGCTTTTACAAACTCATGTAGCCATAGACTTCGTGTCATATTTTGTTAATGATTATCATGACTTTTGTTTTGGTTACGAATTTATGTGGAGATATCTATCGCAGATGTATAGGCATCATAGAATTGGTCTAAGAAGTTTGAGGACCTTAACCTGTCCCAAACCCGGGTAAAATTGTGTTATGTAGGCAGCCAACGTAATACTTAGCCAAAACTTTTCATAAATCTGAAATCTGTGATATCTGCTTATTTTGGGGTGTTCTTGGCCTCACTGACGGTATGATCCTTAATTGAGCAGAATGGCAGATCAAGATTCATGTACCCCAAATAGTTGGGAAAAGGCTTTGACAACAACGACGACGACGATGATGATAGCATCACATAATTATTGATAAATGTGAACTCTTTCCCAAAATTCAAACTATGGATCATATTTGCATCCAAATCATCTTTTCTCACAAAATATTAAAATGTGTGTGATATTATTAAATAATTGAAGTTCCTTCATCGCCCAAGATAGCAAATTGAAGTTCTTTAGTTGTCAAATTACTTGTATAGTCTCATTTTTACTTATCTTATGCAGTGTAGTCATTCTATTTCTGGTCTGTTGTTTTGAAGGAGAACAGATAAAGCCCCCATCATCTCCAGCTGGTCGCTTTACCCAAGTGCTCTCTGTTGGAATTGGAGGATCAGCACTAGGACCACAATTTGTTGCAGAGGCATTGGCTCCAGATAATCCGCCTCTTAAGGTGCGCTAAATACACTGTTTTTAATTTTATTTAGGTTTTTATAACTGATTTTAATTTTATTAAATTATTGTTCTTCCTCTAAATGATGTATAATAATTGAGGATGCTTCTCTTCGAGACACTGTGGTTTATTCTTAATCTACTTTTGGTTGGTTTTGTGCTGAGTCTTCCTTTTTTTAATCTGTTATTGATGTTGATTTTACGGGTTCTCCTTTCTTTCATTTCAATTTGGATGACCTCATCTCATACTTTACTCTCAAGTCTCTACTTCTTTTATGATTGTTACCACTATAGATTATTTTATTATAGATTACATATGTCCTAGATTTCATTATTGGATAAGTGACGTTTGTTTAGTTATGTAAAATCTTATTGGGGTGGCGGATGGAAATCTGATAATAATGCTTATTTGAGGATGTTTTCTTTTCTTAGAGACCTGGCAACCTCATTGACATCCTGTAGTACATGACAGAAGTATATGTTAATTGGTTTACCGATCTAAAGAAACTCTTGTTATAGTTTCAGTATTCTTCTGTTGGGAATAGTGTCTGTTCTCTCATCCATCTAAATAAACTTTGAGGGGCCCCAACTTCTGTTCGGAGATTATGCACATCCAAGTCAACAATCCTCTGTCCATGCCTTACTGGGATAAGTCCTTTGTAGACCACTAGGATTTAGCCTGCTATTTTCTTGATAAATAAGGGCCCATAGAGCTGCCGTTGGAGCTACGCTTTAACATCTTAATCGCAGTTTATACTGCTGGACTATGTGTTTGGGCCCCTCTTGCTTGACATGTGCTAGTGAATTACACTCCCTAATCGAGTCATTTCCTTTATGCCCCTGGACTTGTACTTTATCGTTTATATCTAATTTTTGTATTAAATGTGTGTAGTGCAACTAGCAGGACATGGATTTATACAAAAGAAAAAAAAAAGGAAAAAAGAACATGGGTACCGTATTTTGAGGGAAATAAATCTCAGGCACTAAGAGACATCCTTGATGCTCCATTGCAAGCCATGACGCCAACCACGTTAATGGCATCCATATATGCGCACGTAAGGAGATATCTGAAGAGTTGGCTAACTGTCAAGTCTCCTCAGCCATGCATAAAGACGTGTTTCGAAAAGGCCATGAGGGGTTCCTCGGCAATGCACAAACTTTGCCTAGTAGGCTTGGTTTATTCACATCACTTGGACATCTCTTATGTGAGGCATTGAATCAAGAAGAAGTTGAAGGTGGTGCTGGGACGAGTCTCACACATATGAACATGGTACATCTGCTTTTTGATTTCTGGGACACCAGCGACCTTGACTTGTCTTTAGAATGAACATCTAGGTTGTGGTGGTCAATATTGCATCATGGGAGTTGTTTGGAAGAGTTAGTGGCAGGTGGAGGTTTTCCATTGGTGGAGAGGCTTTGGTGTGATCTAGCTTTAGAGTCCTATAACAAGGTTTCCCTGTGATTGATACAGGAATTGTTTGGGGAGTTCAAAGCAGGTACAAATTCTTGGTGTGGAGCATGCTAGGTTTTCCCAGGCTAACGGTAGTTTTTGACATAGAGCTTGATGTGTTGGAGTTGGATGCTATTATCTTCCTAGTGCAAGATAGAGTATCAGGGTCTGCTAGATATAGGGCTGGAGACAAATACATGGTCTAAGGAGAACTTGGGTCAAATAGGAGAGAATAGAGCTCAATCCTGGTCCCAGATGAAAGTGAAGCAAGCACCCTTGCATGAGGAGGTGAAGATGATTTATCAACAGTTCCCCATGGTTAGAATGAAATGGTTGAGTCGAACAGGGCAGATCTGAACTCTGAAGTTTGAACAGTGAAATTTTGACAAGAAGAATCCAATAATGCGTGAAGAAACAACAGCTTGGGGCCAGCATGTAGTTACTGTAAAAGAGCTGTTGAAGTTTGTTTGTCACAAAGGGCAACTGAGGAGACAGCGAGGCATTGGGGGATTGAAAAGAGGAGCCGTTCAACCATCAGAAGTGGTGAAGATCACTGAGAAGCTATTTTCCTATTTCTATTTGTTTGACAGGAATAGGATAATCATAGTAGTAAAGAACTGCTGGGAAAGCGCCTAGGTGCCTATGTTGTGAGGACATGGACATGAGTGTCATTGTGTGACATGGACAGGATGTTCGAGATGTCATCTGAATACTGGTGGGCCACCATGACACATTTGTATAGTGCTAGGCTGTAAGCATATGTACCTACATGTGTATTTATTTATTGGGGTATGCAATAATTAAATAGTAAAAATACATGTGTCCGACTTGCAGATACTTGTAGCCAAGAAAAAAAAAGGAAAACAAAAAAGGTACAGCCACATTTAGTGAGATTTCCTAGATACCTACATTCCTGATAACATGTTTAAATCATGGGCATAATTAGCTGGAACATGGACTTGTGTATCTATGGTTAACATGCAGAGCCTATCTGTTTCACATGTAAAAAATATGAGACAAGCCTGGCCATCTTGGCAGAAATATCAGCTGGAGTTTCTGAAGTGTCAACATGTATCATGTATGGTGCCGGTGTCGGACACTCCAAAATGTGATCGCCAGATATGTTGCATAGGATACCACTAATAGGGAGGCAGATTGGTAAAGCTTTAATAGTCCTTTCCAAGCTCTCATGCTGCGGGAGGGAGGGAAGATTTTGGGACTAAGGAGGCTCTACAGTCCTCAAAATGAAAGGGATGAGGTTTGGGAGGTTTGGGAAGATCCTTGAAGGGATAAAAGGGAGGTATGAGTAGGACATCTGCAAGTCAGGGTCTGGGGGATACACAGATGACTTTTGGATAGGAGATTGTTAAGTTTGTTTCTGTAGAATTTATCACGAGGGTTCTATCAATTGTTAGTGTTGTATGGAGGAGCATTCATTATATCCTCTTCAAGAGTGGATATTATTGTAGTTCTGTATATATGACTTCATATGGATTGCATCTGGTCCAAAAGGGCCCAATTTACCTGTTCTTGATAACGGCATCAAAGGCGTTACCAAAGGGACGTAAACCATACATATTGTACCCCAATTTGGAGAACTGTAGGCTTATGCGGGGCAAAGTTTTGTCCTAGTACAGATTATCCAGGAGAAAGTTTTTGCCTAGTGCAGATCCTGAGCTTGGTGTTGAATAAAATATCTTCGCACTCAAGAACCGATCATGATCATCATCATCAGAGCTTTTTCCAGTTTGACGGACTTAGCAGCCAATTATTTGGAGGGAAAGACTTGGCTTTTAGCCTGATTCTTTTGTTGTGAGTCATTACGTGTATTTTGGGGTTTGGGATACTGTGTGCTTAATTTTTACTAACCTCTTAGCTAGAAACTGTAAACCTGCATATATCATCTATCTTGTGTGTTCCCAAGCTTCTTGACTTCTTGCTTAACGTTTTCTTAAACTCTAGAAGCTGGTCATGTGTCTTACCTGATGTCCTTGCTTGGCTGACTATGTCTATAACTTGTAACACATGGCAGATAAGATTTATTGACAATACAGATCCAGCTGGAATTGATCATCAGATTGCACAGCTTGGACCTGAGCTGGCTTCTACCCTTGTTGTTGTGATTTCAAAGGTTTGAATTGTTTTTTCTTCTTTTAATTTGTACCTGATTTTAAAGGTCTACAAATTTATGAACACTTGAATGTATTGCTCATGAATGGTCCTGACTTATCTAGACTTCCATCTGGTCAGAGTGGAGGCACTCCAGAAACTAGGAATGGGTTGTTGGAAGTGCAGAAGGCCTTTCGCGAAGCTGGCCTGGACTTCTCGAAACAGGTTCTGATTTTAGGTTTTCCATTTCTGCTTTTTGTTTCCTTCGTAACATCAGCTGCTTTGCCATTCTTCTTATTTTACCTGCACACACATGGAATCTTAAGTTTGTTTTAGTCTAGCTGAATGTAGGTTGGATATGAAATTGTTACCGAGGCCTTAACTTCCTTTCTATTATGATCTCACTCATTCTTTTGACGACTCCCTAATATGCTGTACTGTTTCTGTCATCCTATTGGGAAACCTTTTCTTCCCATGCTGTCTTGCATGACTCGCTGTCGAGCATTACTACTCATATTTGGAATTTCTTTTCCCATCATCTATGTTTACAGTTCTTGAAGTTTGTGTGTCCGAGCAGCAGCCTTTGGTGTGCTGATGTTGGTTAATAGTTCTTTATAAAGCAATCCCTAGTTGTTCCCATATCAAAATTTCAGGATATTGCTCTCAGTAATGTGCTTACAGCTATGCAATGCAGTTACTTATTGGCTCGCAATTTAGCTATCATAGAGTTTTCATGGTATATGTTTCCTCTAGTAATATCCATTGATTAACATGAATGCTGGATTTGGAATCTGCCATGGGTCTTCATTGTTGTCTGATATTGCAAGTAAAATATTGTTTCTTGAAGAACATCTTATTCCTGCCTTTGACACATGTTCTTAATAAATCATTAATATTAAATCTAAACAATGAAACTTCACCTGAAACAAATTTAAGAGACCACTCTTTGTTCTTGTACTAGTTTGACATTTTGGACAATTTACATGAAGTTGGAATCACAGACATTGCATTTGTGAAATTGACACATTAAGCAGTTCTGCATTTGATCAATGCAACATTTAATGAATTACTCCAATGCTGTGTGCTTCTTGTTTGTTTCAAATGCAAAGTTTGTGAACTGTGGCACTTATTGACATGCTGCAGTTCTTGGTTCATGTTGACCGAAGTGATTGGTTACAATTTGCTATGTACATGGTATCTAGGTTGTAATATTGGTCAGCTGCATGAGTCAACAGTCAAATGACAACTACAGTGGTCTTAGTACCCTGATGGTTCCTGGAAGGTTACTTTTAGTTTCCAGGTTGTTAAGCTGGGCCATAGAATTTCATAACATTCTTTTAGCCTCGATCCTTTGCTTTTGTGTATCTCTCCTTTGATTCGATATAATGAGTTGATATGGTTTCTTGATAAGAGTTTAATGAACCATTTCATACAGACTTTTGGAAATTCCAATTATTTACTCCATGCAAATGCAGTTTCATAGTTAATGAAAATTAGCCCATGCTTTCTATTCATAGTGGTAACTGGACTTAGTTTATAATTGCAATGGGCAGTAAATTTGGTACCAATCTCTTCCTTGTTCTCATCACAAGAGAAAAGTATTTTCTCTACAACTCACCATAAGGATGAATTTAGATGTAATTATGAAATCACAATGCACTCCTTCATTTTGCTGTTAGAAATCTTCCAACAAGGACATAGATAGATGGTGACCTTTTGGACATCGGTTAACTCTGATGGGAGCTCCAAGGGAAAACCTGGTCAAGGTGGGATTGCAGGACATTTGAGATATGTGATAAACTCTACTCTCCTTCTTATGGAGGTTAGAATGGTGTGATAAAGCACTTATTGAAGCAAGGGTTCCAATTGTGGTTCCCAAACTTGTGCCCATTGTGGAGGATGGTAGCTTTAATGTTATTAGGTTGACTAGAGGGGATGCTCCCCTCCTTGTCATTAGGTGATGATCTTTGACAAGCTTGAGGATTGAGGTGTATCCTCACCTAGTAGCAGTCCACCATGCTTTGAGGGATGCTGATAGCGCCACAGATGCACAAGCTAATGGAGATGTTGAGCAAAACGATTCCATGAAATTTGCATGTCATCGATATGCTACCTTGGCATCTCCAAAGCTTTCGCTTAGCCTATTTGTAACCTTTCTCAAGTTTAATATTTGTTGGTTGATCCAAAAAAATAACAACTTTTTCTTTTTGGGTAGGTCTGCAGAGGTATGTGAACCAGGGATGGCATTGCAATTGCCAACACCACAGCTAATCAAGCCAGGTGCCAAGTCCCAAACTAAGAGAAAGGAACTACAGTAATATCTGGAGAGATTTATCTTGTTCAGAAATTCCTTACATCTTTATCAAAGATTGGAATTTATGCTTTGCTGTAAATATAGGTTTACAGAAAATATGCATTATAAATTTGTACATAATATACAAGAAAAACGTAAGTTTATGGAGCATTACTTGAAGAAGTAATTTTAAGCTCTATCTTTTTTCATTCTCTCCTTTTCTAGTACCTTTTTTATTCATTTAAATTTTGGAGAATTGACCGAAAACGGGAACAATGAGAACTTCACATAAAGTTACCCCACTGAGAAATTACTGAGAACCTAAGTTGTCATAGCAATATTATCTGCCATGATATTTGAGTTTCTGGGGCCTGAGAAGTTTTGCCAAGTTTAGTCCATCCATAATTAGGCACATCTATTTGGTAAAAAAATATATACTAATTCCCTTATCTAAGCCAATGTATGATAATGAACCTTTGGGCTCCTTTAGCTTATTTTTTTGGAAGTTCCGACTTCTATTTAAGATGCTTTATGTTGTGATATATTCTAAGTAGTGGATTCTTTTAAGTTGGACTTCTTGTTCAGGGTGTAGCTATTACACAAGAAAATTCTTTATTGGATAATACAGCAAGAATTGAAGGATGGCTTGCTAGGTTTCCAATGTTCGACTGGGTTGGAGGCAGAACCTCCGAAATGTCTGCAGTTGGTTTACTTGCAGCAGCACTCCAGGTATGCTAATGTGGTAGCTTAATATGAGCTCCCATTATATTCCTCCCAGACATCCATACTAATTTATTAACGTATTATTTTTTAGGGAATTGACATCAGAGAACTGCTTGCTGGTGCAGCCCTGATGGATGAGGCGACTCGAACTCCTGTGGTAAAATAGCATTGCCAGATTGTTATTAATTTTTCCTTTTACTTTATTTTCTATGTTAGTGGCTTTATTCTCTATGTTAGTGACAATATCACCTTATATAGTTTGTCTAATCGATTTAGTTGCATTGCTTAAATTTGCTGTGCTTACTCTACATATCTTGTCATTCTTGTGTTCAGGTGAAAAATAATCCTGCTGCCTTACTGGCTTTATGCTGGTACTGGGCTTCTGATGGTGTGGGATCCAAGGTTTGGTTTCCCTTTGGATATATCCTTGTTCTTCTACTAGAATTGATGCTTATGATGGCTTACTATTATTATTGTTTGCTTCTCTGATCAAAATAGGATAACATGACATGAATTCTGAATCGTCTCATTGTCCTTTTTGTAGGATATGGTTGTACTTCCCTACAAAGATAGCCTTCTACTTTTTAGCAGGTATTTGCAGCAGTTGGTGATGGAGTCTCTTGGAAAGGAATATGATCTGGATGGTAATCGGGTGTGTAACTGTGTGCACATTTTTCTTAAAGTTCTACTTTGTTTTGGATGCAAATCTTCATATCTAGTTTTTTTGAGTGACATTGATGAGTTATTTTCTCATTCCCTAATGGTTGCAAACTTTAAGAAGTTTATCGACAGAATCTCAGCATAGGCATGAAAGAGTCCCCATTTCCACTCAATCTTCACTACCCGTCTTTCCTCTTTCTTTGGTTGTCATTGATTTGGAAGATCCACTTATCCTTACTAACTCTTATAATTAATCATAATTGTGACCATGACCATTAAGCATAGCATCTGTCTACTGACGTGTATCTTAGATGGTGATACGATTGTTGTTTATGATTTTAGTCCAACTTCACAATACTTTAACATGCTTTCTCAACTTCACAATAAGAACTGTCATGTTGCGAATGACTGCGTGGCTATCGTGCTCAGTGATATTAACCAATATATCGATTTCCATCCTTATGGTTTTGAATGCAGTTATATATATATATATATATATGGTTTTTTTAGGCTACTCCCTCTTCTGGCTTATTTCTTAACCAACTCAATTTTTTTGAACACTTACACCCTTATCCACAATGTCGACACTTTTTGTCTAGAGGTATTTTATGGAACTGGTCAAGTGCTAAATAGAAACTTTGGGTAGAAACAAAAACATTTATTGACTATGCTGAGGAATGACTTTACCCAAATGGGATGTTACATCATCCATGTGGAGCATCACATCATCCAAATAGAGTACTTATTGCTTTCTAACAACTAATAAAATGCCATTTTATAACAAGAATATTTATTTTGTTGCTTACTTGTTGTAATATAAAGTAAGAATGAGATGGCTCTGTCTCAGGGTGCCCGTGCCCCCTCTAGCTCCTCCTGGCCTCCTCTCTACGCTAACTACACCCAACTGCTCAAGTCTCCCTCTGTCTCCCATCATCCCCACCACCCTTGTCCAGCAGCCTCCTCCGTTCCTCCTGTTCCCTTGCGGTCTCTGCCTAACCCTACGCCCCCTGTTGCATCCGTCCCTCATTCTCACTCTCTATCTTTTTCCATTTCACCTTCCCCTTCTCCCACTCTTTCCTCTCTCTCTCTGTTTACCCTTCTCGGCCCCCTTCATTTATCTCAGGTCGACACAACCCTGCCCTGAAAGCGAAGCTCACTTCGTCCTTGGTAGGCTCCTTCCAACCTCGACGAGATGACATCTAAGGTATCGAAAAGTGGGGCAAGAGTCTCTGGGGCCAACCTGTGTTGCAGGAAACTCACTAACGGTAGAGTTCTCTTCACCTTCCCCTCATCCGAGAACGCATCCCGGGGGGTGAATTCTTCCTATGCTAGTTTCAGAGGGGCCTCCCTATTCTTTCCCCTTGGTCCCAAGAACTTGGGGCCTTCGGAATCCAGAGAGTGTAGTTGAGGGTCTTCGACATTTCTCTCCATGCGTGGACTCTGACCCATTTAAATTCATTGCCTATGCGTGCGGTTTCTTCAGCTCCATCCACTGGAAATCCATCGAACACCTTCCTATGGGCTCCATTCAACTGCTGATTGAGGTTCTTGATCCTCAATCCATCCCTTATTCACTGTGGCTTGAGTTGGAAGGTCTATATTACCGGATTCTTTTGGCTTGGCAACCAGCCTCTCCTCCTTCCTCTCGCCATGTTCGACCTCTGGAGCTTGGTTGCCAACCCCCTCCAGGGCACAGCGAGTGGACCAAGGTAATCCGCAGGCGTAAGCCCACGGCCGTCCACCACCGCATTGTAGGGCTCCCATTTCACTTCATTCTTCGTCTGAGATCGAAGCTCCTTCTTCGGCCCTCCCACCTACCCTGCTGACTGCCAGCTGTCCACTCCCTTCCTCACCTACCCTGTTCATCGCCACGTCCGTACTCGCACAAGCTCTCCCAGTAGAAGGCGACACCTGTCCTCTTCCCCTCTGACCCTCAGCTGTCTTCCTCTCTCCCCTACCCAATTTTTTCTCTCTCCTCCCTGCTTTTCATCTTACAACCCACTTGACATCGCTTCCTCCCTCTTGCTATGTACCCCACCCCTCGTCGCCTTCTCAGTTTGTCCCCCCTTTCTCTCTCCCCTGCTCCCCCCACCGGCAGGTCATCCGAGGCTACACCCTCCTCGTTGCCTGACCCCACGCCACATGGTGGTCTGGATCTTCCCCTCTTCCTGGCGAATACACCTGTCCCCTTCCCTATTTCCCCCAGACTCATGCCTCCTACTCTTCCCTTTCTTCCCTCTATCTCTAACCCTCCATTCTCCGATTGGCCCCTCCCTCCTGGTCCATCGTTGCATTCCTCTTCCGCTTCGGAGGTTCCCCCCTCTTCTCTTCAGCTCCCCAGCATTCACTTCCCTCTGCTCAACATAGGACCATCTCAGCCAGCCCTCCCTGGAGGACTCCTCCTCAGATCCTTCTCCCTCTCTTTTGCCTTTGGTGGCTAGTGCGGCCCCTCATTTAGGCCCCCCCCTTCATCACCTTCTGCTTGCATCGACCCCACACCCCTTGCCAACCCTTTAGCCCTTGACCTCCCCTCATTGGTCACCTACCCTGTGTCTACCTCCATTTCCCCTTCTCCCTTGTCTGTAACCCCACTCTTAAGGGGCAATGTGCCTCTCTTGGCATCGGTTGCTGGCCCTCTCTCTTCTCTTCCTTCAGCCCATTTGGCCCCCGTTCAACCCCCCCCCCCCCATTCTTTATTATCTTTCTTTCCCCTCCTATCCTCTGCCTCACCATGGGGATTTTTTCCTCTGCCCCCTTTTCCTTCTCACTCACCCATTCCCCCTTTTCTTGCTTGGCCCCCTGCTCCACACCCCTACCCTCCCCACTTTCCCTCCTCCCTCCTCAGTCAAGCCTTCGCCCCTGCTCCCTTCCTTTCTCCTCTAATTCTTGGAATCGCTTTCCTCTTCCCTCAAGTTGGTGGACTCCACCTTTGTCACAAATATGGATCTAGCGAAAGGGAATGTCTCTCAAATACTTGGAGTAGTGTGTCTTCACTTTGATGGGCCAATGGAAGCACTTCAAGCATTCCTCAAAACAGAAGTTCAACCGGGGACCAAGAGTAAGGGTCGAGGTAGCAGGGAGCTTTCCAATCGGGCTTGCAGCATCAACTACGACAGTGCTCCTTCCACTCTCCTTCATTGGCCCTTCTCGAGGCCCCGACACTTCCGGTCTGTCCCTCTACTAGATGCTCTTCCAGACCTGAGCCCCACCCCAACAATGATTATCCTTTCCTAAAACTTAAGGGGTCTGAGACTTTGAGCAGCCCCATGAAACGTGGTGCTGTTAGAGACTATTCTGTCTGCCATCCCCTCAATCTTAGCCCTCACTGAAACAAAGAAACCTTATCGTACTCTCCAACAAGTCAGGCGGCTTTGGGGTCGTCAACCCTGCCAATGGGAAGCCTTCCTGGCTGTGGGAGCCTTGGGAGGTATTTGGGTCATTGGAGCCCCTCATGGCTGTCCCTTACGGCATCTTACGTCGCCACATTCTCGGTGACTATAGCACTGTCGAGGAATTCTGATGGACTCCCGTGCAAATTTACGGCAGTTTATGGCCCCAATTCCGACAGTCTCAGGAATCATTTTTGGGAAGAATTAAATCAGGTGCTTGGGTGCAGATTTCAACACTATGAGATGGTCGTTTGAATGCAACGCTCTCTCCAGAATGACCTCGGCAATGATCCAGTTTTCAGAGTTCTTCTCTAGCCTCAACCTCATTGACATCCCCCTCAAAGGAGCAAGGTTTACATGGCCCAATCATTCTTCCTCCCCTCTCTCTCAAAACTAGATCGATTTGTCTTCCTTGCTGAATGGGATGCCTCCTTCCCAGGATCCCATGCTAAGGCCCTCCCCAAACCCACCTCAGATCATTGCCCTCTCATTCTCAACACACAACCTGTTCTTAGGGGCCCAAACCATTTTGGTTTGAACTGGCCTGGTTAGAAGGACCTAAGTTCCTTCACCTTTTACCCCTTTGGTGGAATTCCTTTGCTCCTCTCATCTCAGGCAGGGCTGGATTTCGCCTCTAGTGCAAGATCCAACTGCACAAACACACCATGAAAGATTAGAGCAAACAGCTCCCAGGCAACTTCCAATCTCGCAAAGCTTCTATATACGGGTCATCCAGGAGTGGGGATGAACTTGAAGAACAATGAACCCTTACTGGCAAAGAGAGACAACAAAGAGTCCAGGTGAAATTAGATTACCAAACCACCCTCAAACAGGAGGAAACTTTTTGGTACCAACGATCTCGGGGCAAGTGGCTAAAGCTAGGGGATCTCAATACTTCGTTCTTTCACAAGATTGCAAATTGTAGGAAGTGCACCAATTCCATCTCACAGATCAAGGTTGACAATGTAATCTTGGACCAACCTGCTGAGGTGGATGAGGTCATCCTTAATTTCTTCAAACAATTGTTCACTGCCCCCTCAGGGCCTAAACCCACCACGGGTGACATCTCCTTCTCTCCCTGACCCTAGAGAAGTCAGCTTGGCTCGAACACCCATTTCAGGAAGAAGAGATCCTTAAGGCCACCTATGATTTGGGCCAAGACTATTCTCCCGGTCCCGACGACTTCCCAATAGCCTTCTTCAATCATTTCTGGACCTCCATTCGAGAGTAACTTCTGGCCTTCTTAAGAGAATTCTTCAAGAGGGCTATTCTTCATAAAGCTCTCAATGCAATATTCATAGTATTGATCCCCGAAGAATTGAAGGATTTCCACCCTATCAGTTTAATCAATAGCTCATACAAGATGCTCTCAAAGGTGCTTGCCTCTCGCTTTCGTGAGGTTTTAGGCTTGGTCATTTCCCGGCAGCAAGGGTCTTTTGTAAAAGACCACCATATTTTGGACAATGCCTTCATAGCCCATGAAAGTATTCACTCAAGGCATCTGTCGAAATTGCCTGGACTAGTTGTTATACTTGACTGGGAGAAGGCCTACAATCACGTAGATGGGGCACTCCTTGATGATACCTTAGTTCGTATGGGTTTTGGCAACCAGTGGAGGAAGTGGATCCGTGGGTTCATTTCAACACTACACCTTTCAGCCTTGATCAACAGGTCTCCCAAGGGATTCTTCCCAGCCTCGAGAGGCCTCCACTAGGGGGATCCTCTCTCCCCTTCTTTTTTGCGATAGTGGCTGAAGTGTTCAGCCATTCTATCAGTTCATGCTTCCATTCAGGCATGCTTCATGGCTTTTCCATAGGAGCCCACAGACCTACTATTACCCACCTTCAGTACACAGATGACATTTTGGTCTTCTGCAAAGCCTCTTCCCAGGAGGTAGACTCCCTTCTCCTCATTCTCAAATGCTTTGAGTGGGCCACTGGATTCAAAGTAAATATGCATAAATTCAAGATGATTTGGGTGGCTCTCAACCCACTAACCATCCAGCAGTTCACTGAAAGATGGGGATGCCAACCTGAATGCCTACCCTCAACCTACCTAGGTTTCCCTTGTGCCTCGGTAAGCCTAAATAGAGCCTTTGGGCCCATATTATAGACAAGTTTGACAGAAAATTGGCCACTTGGAAAGGCTGTTTTTTGTCCCCAGCAGGCAGAGTCACCCTACTCAAGGCTACCCTCTCCAACATGCCCATCTATCAAATGTCACTCTTCCAAATGCCGGTGTTTGTTAGCTCTTGCCTCAAACAACTTATGTGCAATTTTTTGTAGGCTAGGGACGACAATAGGCATAGATTTCACTTGACTTCTTGGGAAAAAATTAACCTACCTCTCCAATAAGGGGGCCTTGGGATCTGTAGTTTCAAAAAAACTTAGCTCTACTGGGAAAGTGGTGGTGGCGCTTCGCCACTCAAGAGGGACGTATGTGGAAGCAAGTCATTACTTACAAATATCACCTCGACCAATCTTCTTGGCTACCGGATTACCGGGCTAATTGTAGAGCCTCTGGCATTTGGAAATCCCTTCTCAGCGTCCTCAAACTCTTCAAAGGTAACATCAGATTCCAACCGAGGAGGGGATCAAGAATCGGATTTTGGCTCGACCACTGGCTAAACCAAAACCCTTTGAAAGACCTCTTTCCTGCCTTATTCCTCTAGCCCTCAACCGCCAAGCTACTGTTGAAGAACTCTTCTCATTAAAGACTGTCAGAACTTGGAGCCCCAACCTTAGAACATCCCCCTCTGACCTCGAACTTCAGGAATTCCTAGACCTTTCATCCCTTCTCAGCCCCATATTTCTTTCCACCTCCAGTGAAGACAAGATAATCTGGTGCCCTGCCCCTTCGGGGACATTCACAATCGCCTCCTACTACCAAAAACTCATCAAACCACCCACTTTTCCCCATGCTTCTCCTTCCATAGTGGCTAAAGCGTGGTCTTCCTTTGCTCCCTCAAAAATCCAAGTCTTTAACTGGATTGCACTTTCCCAGAGAGCTTTAACGGTTGATGAATTGTAGAAGCGAGGCATGACTTTACCCAATTGCTGCGCAATGTGCCTAGAAGCGAAGAAACAAACCCCCATCTTTTCATCCATTGCCCTATAGCTCACTACCTCTGGGGTGCCTTAATCCAACTCTTTCAATGGCAATGGGTGACCCCCAAAACCATTCCCCTCCTCTTCTCCTCCTTCCACCCCTATCCCTGACCTTCTTCAGGCATTCTATTCTGGAAGGCCTCCACGGTAGCCCTCCTCTGGGAGATCTGAAAAGAATGCAATAATCGAATATTCCGTGGACAGTATTCCACCACTGCCGCTCCGTTCGATCGGATTAAATCCACGGTAATCTTCTGAGCTGCTACACAAGTGTTTCAAACGCTTTTGCCCCTTCGGCATTCCACCTCCATTGGCATGACCTACTCTTTATGACCAAACAGATCATTTCCTCGAGCCTTTTTGTGGAGACCACCTGAACCAGGCTATGTAGAACTCAATTTCGACGGTTACTCCCTAGGCAACCCAGGTCCTGCAAGCATCAGAGGCCTCTTTAGGGACCACGAAGGGTCGACTTTGGCTTCCTTCTCAAAGTACATAGGCCATTCATACTCTCAAACCGCGGAAGCCCCAGCCTTACTCGAGCGTCTCAAATTGTTCGATAGGTCCTGGAGCCAATCACTGATAGTTGAAGGTGACTCCAACAATGTCATATCATGGCTTCTGGTTTGGCCAATTGTCCCTGGCCTCTGATCCACATTTTTGATGAAATTTCTCACGTGAGTAGAGGACTCACGATTACTTGGAAACACATATATCTCTAGAGTAACTCAGAAGCAGACTCTCTCGCCAAGGCTGGTGCTTCAAATGTTATCGACTAAGCATTTTTTGCGAACTCAGTCAAATCCCCATCCTGGGGCTCCTGTCCTCCAGGGGTATTTTTGTATAGAGCTCCCTGATAGAGGGTAGCCTTTTTTTGTTGTACATAACCCCTGTTTTCTCCAGGCGGTCCAATTTTGTACTCTTATTTTCTCTAATCAATATAATTGTCAACTTTTCCCCAAAAAAAAATATAAGGTAAGGATAATAACTGCCCTATGAATGTTGAGCAGGTTAAGAGGATACTCCTTTCTCTCCTCCACATACACACATATGGGTGTGTTTTAGGTGGTCAGCCCGACCACCTTCAAGTCATGGTTGGGCCTTGTTAGGGGGATTTTTTTTTCCTGAAAAATTTCAAATTATTTGTTGCCAACCCTAAAATCAATTCCAAAAACAGATAAAAAAACTATGATTTAGACTTTGGAGCTCAAAAAATGCTCTAAATCAATTCCACCTCAAAGGCGCTCTCTGAACCTGTCCATTTGAGCAAATATGATAAATCTAGGTTGGAAAAGCTCAACTTTTTTTTTTTTGAATTATTCGCAAGGTGAGTTAAAGGATATCTGCAAAATTTCGAACTAAAAAAAATTCTCTCATGTTTTTTGAGGGCTAGATGACCTAACTTGGTGGTCAGACTAAACATCATAATCTTTTTCCTGTATATATAATTTGGTGTTAATTTGATGTGGCCTTCAAAAGGTCTACATCTTTGAGATATATTTTACATTTACCAAGCCATGCAGGACAACTTACCTTGCAGGATCAAATTCAAAATCAGGCTGGTCTGATCATGTCACCGTGCAGTTATTATGATTGTGGGTTTTGTTTTGACCATCTCTAATCTACCTTCCTTCCTGTGACAGGTTAACCAAGGCTTAACTGTATATGGAAACAAAGGGAGCACTGATCAACATGCGTAGGTCTTTCTCATAAGGATTTTTTTTATTGTCACTGGTAAAAATGGTTAGTTTTTCTAATATTTGCTGCACCCTGCTTCCAGCTACATTCAACAACTGAGGGATGGAGTGCACAACTTTTTCGTGACCTTCATTGAGGTTTTACGTGATAGGCCACCTGGTCATGATTGGGAACTTGAACCAGGTGTTACCTGCGGTGATTATCTTTTCGGTATGCTTCAGGTGAGTGATTTCATATCATTTATATATTTATTTACTTATTGTGTTACTGTATTACCATTACTTCTGTTCTTGATGTACATTTAAACCCGAAATCGACACTTATTGATTAGAAATAACTAACATCACCCAAGATTAAATTTATTCACCTATTGTATGTCTCCTCTGGATGCATTGTTCTGTGTGACCATGCGCCTACGGGCCTTTCTGTTCTTTCTCTGACATGTTTGTAGCTCCATAAAACTTCGATAATCAAGTTCTCTTGAAGTATCTGCTGGAAACAGTACATGTGCACTGTTATGGCAAGGATTACCTGACCGGATTTCTGGTTTCATGTTGATTATATGGTACTTGTAGCATCACATATGGGCACTATAAGTGAACATTGCAGATTCATAAAAATTAGAATGTAATATTTTCATCTGTCTCTTTCAATGAGCATGCCTCAGCAAATGAAATGTGGCAAGGGAATGAGGAACACCTCTATGATTATCCTTTTTCCTAATGGAACTTTTACACACTACCAAAAAAAAAGGCCTTTTACACCAGCCCTATATTGGAAGGGTATATGCCATACCAATGTTTTAAAAAGCAGATCAGTGGGTCGAACCCGTGAAACACCGGTCCAAGCTGACTCAGCAAGTAGGTGCTGTTGGAAGAAAAAATTGACAAAAAAGAAATATAATAAATTAAAAAATGATAACAAGTAAAAAGAAAGAATATCAAGAATAAAAAAAAAACTCAAAATCTGCCACTTTTGGGCTGGATTTGAATAGAAATCCAGCCCAAAAATGAAGGATTTCAAATCTGCTAAAGAAAAACAAGTTTTTCTTAAAAAAAAATAAAAAAGGCTTTCTTTTGGATCTGAAAGCATATCTGCCATTTTTTGGATTGGATTTCAAGACAAATCCAGCCCATAACTGGCAGATTTCAAATCCGCCCGAGAACAACCAAAAAAATAAAACCTTTTTTTCTAAAAAAACCAAAAGCCAAGCTTTTCTGCAGGAAAAAATTTCAATCTACTAAAATATCATTCAAATTCTGCAATACCTATTTTAGATTTAATATAAGACTGTCTACAGCAAAAAAAGCCTAACAAAATCTGGGGAAAAAAAGCAAATATATGATCCTTTCTGAAATCCGAGGGTTCTGTTAGTAAAAATAAACCTGCCACTTTTGACTTTAGATCTCTTCAAGCAAGGTTTTTTATCGTAGAAATTGTATTGCATATTTTTTAGAGAGCCCCATTGTGGATTTGTTTACCCAACTTTCATGAATTTTTGGTTAAGAAAATTGGGGAATCAAAGAAATGGCAGATCTTGGATTTTGAGCTCAAAAATGGCAAGTTTTTTATCTCTCAATGCTAATGAAAATATGTTTTGATTGATCCTAAAATTGTTTTAGGGCTATCAATGAACGAAAAGTCGACCGCCTGGCTGCCTAGGTGGACTTTTTGGAAAAACACCCAGGCGTGTTCTAGGTGGACACTATTAGACGGAATAAGTTAGGCGCCTGCCTAGGTGGCCAAGGCGCCGTCTCGAACTTGGCAGAAAAAAAAATTCAGGAGAGGGCAAAAAATGTAATTTTACCCCCTTAAAAGGGGGTATAAAGGTTTGGGAGCCATTCTTGCCCCCCAAAACAATTTTAGTGAACTTTAGAGTAAGAAACAACTTGAAGAAAACTATATTTGAAGTTTTTTTGAGAGATTGAAATTTTATTTAAAATCCTCGAATGTTCACGATATTAAAGGATATTCATCCCCAATCTTTTGGAGGCTTAGAAGGGCTGTAAAAGGAGGAGATTTGGGATCCCAAACATTTCGGTTTGACCCGAAATCAAGTGCATTTCAAGAAGGTTGGTACATTTCAATAGTTGTCATTAGGTTTTGTATTTTTTTTTCCCCTTAATGTCTAATGATGTTATTATTTGCTATTTGTATTTTTTTTGTATACTTTGTGATATATATTTAATATGTTATTGTGTATTTGGATTATTATTTTCCTATTTGGATATCTGGTTTGTGTCTTTGGGAAAACAATTTAATAAAAATGTCCATTGCCTCCAAACCAAATGAATATTGTTTTTTACTTCTTTTTTTTAGTTTTATACCATGAATTTACTTGTATGATTCATAAACCATTATTCATTTACAATCTAAAGTCGTGAATGTTTATTTGATCTGTGCTTCTGGCATCTTAACAATATATTATATAAAATAAAATGGGGGGAAGTGTGGGGGATCCAAATTTTTTTTTTAAGAAAAAAAAAAAAAAAAAAGACAATAAAAAAACAAAAAAAACACAAGCCGCCTTTGGGTCTGGGCACCCGCCTTAGTGCCTAGGCAGCCCAGACCCCACACTGCCTAGGCGGCTGCCTCTGCCTTCTTGAACATTGACGGCTATTGTAGATCACTAAAAGATGATCGATTTGTGACATTTTGAGAGTATTTTGTGAAGAAACAAGAGAGAAATCAAATTTTTTATTTTCGGTTTTATAAAGCAAAAATAATAAAGAAAAAGAGCGGTACACCCAATTCTTGGGGATTCGGGCTAGTCCTGAACCGACTTGGGTGATTCCGAGTCAGCTCTGCAATTTTTGAATCATTGCGCTATGCAAATTACAACTGGGTATGTCCACAAAAAAGATAGGAACTGAAACTGATAACTTTATTGTTGAAATTATACTTTGTTAATTGCTTGATTTAATGCCTTGAGTCATGCAGGGTACTAGATCAGCTCTTTATGCAAACAACCGGGAGTCTATCTCAGTCACAGTGCAAGAAGTGACACCCAGATCAGTGGGAGCACTAATAGCACTCTACGAGCGAGCAGTTGGAATCTATGCTAACCTGATCAACATTAATGCATACCACCAGCCTGGTATATATGCTACATCTCTGTGTGTGCTCGTGCTCGCTGTGTCTAATACTCTTAGCAATTGTCAGTTTCATAATTTTATTGTAACTTCAGTAGTGTCTGATTTTTTTTTTTGTTTTCATTTTCGATCTCCTTGTATTTCAGGGGTTGAAGCCGGCAAAAAGGCAGCTGGGGAAGTATTAGGTCTTCAGAAGAGAATTTTGTCTGTTTTAAATGAGGCCAGGTAACTTTTATATGGATTAAATTGTCTGAGTAGATTGCTACAAAATATTTAGTTGCATATATATTAGTATGTTTTAGCATGAGAATTTTCAGATGTTGAGATTGTGGTCAATCACCTGTTTTGGTTTTCTTTTCTGAAGGATAACATATTGTAATGCACCATTACTAAAAAATTGGCTTAAATATGCACAAAAGTAGCATACTTGAAACTAATGATACCTGAATATTTTAGCAAAAGAACTTAATAATCTTGTATCCAAAAAATGGAAAAAATGTCTCGTATTTGTTTTTCTTTGTTAGTGTGAAAAAACAGGCAACAATCCCCAAGTTGCATCCAGCTAAAAACCAAACCTGGGAAGAACCATTGTTGCTGCAATTGGTTTCTCATTGGATCCTAACTAATAAGCAGTTGCAATTCATGACTTTGATCGATCATCTATACGTGATGCTGGACGCTGTACCCTATGGAGTCACAACTATCCCCCAGTTGCATCCAGCTAAAAATCAAACCTGGGAAAAACCACTGTTGCCGCAATTGGTTTCTCATTGGATCCTAACTAATAAGCAGTTGCAATTCATGATTTTGAACGATCATCTATACGTGATGCTCGACGTTGTACCCTATGGAGTCAAAATTGCCCCATATGGTCAAATATCAGCAATCTTGAGGTCTATACGGCTGTTACATGTTGGGATGAGTGCCAATATCTTCTTTTTGAAATTTGAGAAAAGCAGGTAATGTAAACTCAGTTGTATACCTTTTTCTGAAAAACGGCCCTTTTATATGCATTGTTTCCTTGGACATATTAACCCATAGTTGGATTCGGGAGCGGTATCAGGATCGGTTTGAAAAACGCTGAACCCAAGAGGGTGGAAGCTCCCTAGGGTTAGGGTCGGCGTCCGTACATTCAACATGTTAAAGAGCTATAGATCCTAGGATACCTGGGAGGGGGATCCCATGTGGGATCGAGGTTTTGACTTGGAAGGTCTTAAAATGAGATCAATTAATTGTATAAGATAGAGCTTTTCCTTATGATGCACCTTAGCTTATTATCAATGCTGTAGTTATAGTACTCCAATTTACTACAATAACGCAGTTTAATAATATCATAAATTGGCTTACTATAATATTAACATATGGTCTTTTAATACCATAATTCTAGTACACCACAATTTGATATGCATCATAGTTTAACATATTTTAAAGAAATAAATTTATAATACAAAGGAGAAGACCATTTATTCATTAATAGTATATCTCCTCTCTTTCGAGGGATCCTACAAACATGTAGACCAAGATCCCATTTTATAGGGAGCGAGATCCCTATTTCTCTAAACCCAGCTCCCTCTAAGATCCCTCAAAGGAACCACGGGATTGAGTTCCTAAGGTGAGACCGTGGCCTTAACCCCAAGGTTCCCACAATTATGGTACCACTGTTATATCCATTATAACATCTGTTGTATATGATATTTTCCAAATAATGCCGGTTAAATTTTTATTTTTGAGAAATGATTACTAGTTTGTTCTTCTGTTTTAAACTTCTATATATTGGCTGCTACTGTATTATATAGGAGCCAGCCCTGACCACTACTAACATTTAAACTAGCATTATCAACCTCGCTCTTAATGCTCTTATCATAATGATGTCTTCCTCTTCAGCTGTAAAGAACCTGTGGAGCCCTTGACATTGGATGAGATTGCACAGCGTTGCCATGCGCCTGAACAAGTAAGTTTTACTGCATGCAAAATCTCTCTCACAACCCCCCCCCCCCCC
>NW_006497952.1:481071-500960 GCF_000471905.2 Amborella trichopoda | reverse complement strand
CGTCACGAACTAACGTTTAAGTTTACGTCATCGACAACTACTCTCTCCACCCCCACCCCCCCCCGACCCCCCCCCCCACCCCCACCACACACACACACAACATGTTCCGTGTGGTTTAAAGATGAACTTATTCGTTTGTGCTTTGGAGCAGATTGAAATGATATACAAGATTGTTGCACATATGGCAGCGAATGATAGAGCGCTGATAGCTGAAGGCAGTTGTGGATCACCACGAAGCATCAAAGTTTTCCTTGGAGAGTGTAATGTGGACGAGCTATACGCTTGAGTTTAGATGATTTATTCATCATATTTATCCCTTTTTATTGGAAGTTTTACTAGAAAGGGCGCTACGGAATCTGAGCTCATGAGAAAGGTACGGGTGCCACAACCGTTCGAAAATGCCTCGTGAATCTAAACGTAATTGGGTGTATGCCAAAGTATTCCAGGACCCTCATGTCTAATTGTATCTTTGTTTTTTTACTTTACTGTTTTCTGCTTTTGTTTTACTTTCTATACCAAAATAATCTCTCTTTCTCTCTCTCTCTCTCTATATATATGTTTTAATTGCTGTCAAGCAAAAGGCACCCACACATATATACATGGGAAAAGTATACAATTAGACCGTTTGTATTTGATGCAAGCAAGTCACAATTAGTCTTCTGCCATTGGATGTTAAATTGGGTGGCTGCATTTGTTCCAATAAAAAGCTCAAAGTTAAAAAGAAAATTTTCTAACTTTATGATACACCTTCAAGCTATCAAATGTAACATCAGATGGCTATAAGTGATTGTCATCTTTCTGTGTCAAAAGTAAATTGTCTCATAGCATACAATCCATGTGATGCAAGTAGTTTATGTCAATGTTTAAAGGAAAATTGTTTCATGCTGGCTGGACCGCATTTCTACATATGCGGTTTAGAAAATGTAAAGCATCCTTCTTAAAGATGGATGCAAGTAGGTGTTCCATCTAAAAACAATGTAAACTGACGGTCCAAATGTTTCCTTACTAGAATTATTATTTATAGTTTTTAAAATTTGTTTATTTTTGCATATTCATGATTTCATGTTAGAGTTTACATGTCCTTAAAAATTAAGTCTTAAAATCCATCTCAAAAACAGATCTATTAATAGGCCCGCATTTCTACATATGCAGGCCGGGTCCATGTTTAAATACTAGCAGTCCGGATGGGGATTGCCAATTCGGGCTGGGAATCAGTCTAAACGGACCTTCTTCATTGGTTCATTGATGAATCGGGAAGTGGTCTAGTTCTTATGGAGTCGCCTGATGGATGTCCAAACCGGCCTGGTTCGTTGTTGAATCAGGAATAGGTTCAGTGCTTGTGGACTTACCTGGTTCTTTCAGGAACCAGGTCAGAGTCTGTCAAGGAATCAAACGATCCAGGCCAGCCAGATTTTCTTGTTCCTACACATTATTTTTGTTTATTATTTTGCTATTTAGTTTAGTTTTACATGCCAATTCTCACGCCAGAGAATCAGTCGCTGACCTGCTTTCCAAATGTCGAGTTCAACCTGCTGGTATGGGTTTCTAAACACTCTTATCATGTTAATGGACACCAAGCAGATGAACGACACACTCCAAGGGTCCGTTGTTGACATCGGACAGTTGGAGAGCTGCTGGCAATAACCCAAATTCTAGCTTCTTGTGCGTATCTGTTCGTTAATTTGAGTTCTATCTGCCATGGTGTATGAAAAAACAGCTTGGTCGACCTGAACTGGTCCATGGTTGGTTCCAATTTGGACATGTTTGGGAAAATCCCAAAAAAGGTGAAATAAAATATTTGAACTGAAGTTTTAGGTTATTTTTCTCTTTAAAGAAGAAAACAAAAGGCCAAAAGTTATTGATTTTCTTTTTAATCAAATTTTAAAAAATATTTTAAATGTGTTAAACAACTGTAAATCATTTGGACCTCATGTAAGAAGAGCTATGTTTGAAGTCTGACAGATCTGAGCTCAAGTCTTTTAAGAACTCCCAATCTTTTAGAACTATAATTGTGCAGATCTTATGAGGGTTCACCAGTACAGATCTTGGGACAAATTGCAGACAAGATAGATGTGAAAGGAGGAAGAACAAGCAAAAAAGGCTTGAAAAAAGAAAGTGTTAAAAAAAAAATTGTTGTTGATAACCTAGGATGAGAAATCCAAATCCATACAAATGTAAAATGATGAAAGACGTGTTTTAGTTGCATGATTTTCAAACTCAAATTTCCATCCATCAAATAATCAGTTTTATCTCCTCCCACATAAGAATGAAGCTGAAGCATAGATATATCTCTCTTTCTTTATCATTAAAATTTTCTAAAAGGTAACTATCTTATTTTCGTTCGGATAGAAATTCATATAGAATTGTTGAAAAATACCATTCTCGATAATAAAAGGGATTCGATGCTACACCGCTACTCAACACCTTAGTGGATCAACTCTATTACATAAATTGACTATTACCTATATATCTCATATCTTGACATAAGTAAGCAGATCTTGTTGTATGGCCCAAAACCTCAATCATTGATCTTTACGGTGCTTTGTCTATCAATTAGATCTTTGTTGTTGATAACCTAGGATGAGAAATCCAAATACACACAAATGTAAAATGACGAAAGATGTGTTCTATAACTATAGAAAACAAATAAGGGTGGCAAGGGGCCGGTTGGCTTGGCTTGACCCTAAAAGATGAGAGCTTGGGTCACAAAATGTGGCCTAAGTGCCGGGCTGGGCATGACGAGGCTGGCCTGGTTCGGCCCTCATTTTTAATTACCTTACATTCTATTTTTGTAAAAGCATTTCTAGCCCGGCCCTGAGAGGGTTAGGGCCCAGCTTGGGCCAAGGACTCTTTGGCCTAGAGAAGGATGAGGTGGGATGGGCTTGGGCTAGGGCTGGGGCCGGCCTATTGCTGACCTTAGAAACAAAGATTTTGAAACAAATTTGGAAGAAAATGTGAGAGGAATGAGGGATTAAACAAATAAATGCGTCCTGAGTGAGTTCAATCAAAATCAATCAAATATTGATTTTTGCCAATTTTAAACAAACCAAATATTTTTTTTGAATTAGACCGACCAAAACATCAATTGATACTTTGATTGGTTGGACCAACCTTTCCCATCTGATTTTTATACTTATGATATGGTGTGTTCCTATAGATGTATCATTTTTCTCACTGGCAAAAGATTTTTAGGAGGATTATTTTAGTCTTGAAATTAGGGATGTACTTTAGGATCACCAAATGAGAACCTAAAAAAACAAAAAAAAATTGAATTTTCAGTTCCTCAATACTTTAAAGTATGTGTCGACAGTCTCTATTGTATGTTCAACTGTTATTTCTTTCATATTGATTTGTTGAAGAAGTTACGTCCCAAAAAATATAAAATACACTCCCATACACGGTTTTAGCTATGCGATATGCTTGGCATATAGTCGTTTGGCTGCCTATTTAAATCCTTGGAAAATAATTATCAAGAATTTTTATTTATTTGTTTTGACAGAAATCGTATTTTCACATGGAGGCCAAAATAGCACAACGTATTTCTTTGCCTTCGTCCAAAAAAATTCATTTTCTTTGCCATTTCCCTGGCAAAAATATCAAAATAAATATGGCTTCATGAGGGTTCGCACCCGTACAAAATGACACTTCCCTCTCCTCTCATTCCTCTCTCTCTCTCTCTCTCTCTCTCTCTCTCTCCTCCTTACTCTCTCTCTCTCTCTCTCTTCTCTCTCTCTCTCTCTCTGTCGTAGCTTACCACTATCTTCGGGCCTCTTTGCGAATCAAAAAGGTGTGAAATAGCTGCAGATACATTTCAATAGAGGAACTGGGTAATAACTAGAGAGTCAAGTAAAACTCCTTTCCTCGTAATATCATCCGCAATATCATGGGCCACTTTATAAATATGGCCAAAAGACACCACACCAGTTAAAGACAAATCCATCACTTGCAACCAAAGAGACCTAAGTCTCCAAGGAGGTCTGGCTCTTCCACTACACCAATTAATTACATTAGATGAATCTCCTTCTATTACCAACGAACTCCCGAATGACAAGCCCTTGAAGTAAAGCAGCCAATTCTGCATGAAATGCAGTCACGTCACCCCAGGGGCAGCATAACAATATATTATATTTCTATTGGGTTTACGTAGCTTTTAAAGGCATTATGAGAGCTTATATGAGCATTTTATATAGTGAAACATAAACTCGGTGGGAGTGTGGTCCTTTTTGTGTAACATACTAGGCAAATGTTATTTACTGATACTCGGACTAAACTTGACGAGCCAGGCTAGCCGAGGTTTGAAAAAACCCAAGATACCTAGGCATAGGGATCTACCGAGAAAGGTTTAGTGGGTTATCTCTTGATGAGGTCGGAGTATGCCCAGATGAGAGCCAAGGTGAGTATGTCCAGATGATAGCCAAGGGATTGTGTAGCCCTTGCGTATGATGAATAGCCTTTAAAAACATGGCTAAAACCTCATTGGTATATCATCACACGGCATGTATATAGATAGCCGTTTTGATATTTGCCAATGAGGGTAAAGCATGTACATGTACATGTATGAAAGATTACCCCTATGCACCATAGAGTCATAGTTGTATCATGGTCTGGATGGCCATGATTTTTTTTTTGTCTTTAGGGAAGAACATGAAATCCATAAACTGGGATTGTGTCATCTAGTCTATTGGCTGACTTTGGTGGTCTAATCATGAGCCCTTGTAGTCGACTGTGGGTCATGGAAACTGCTGAGTCAGTTTGAGAAAACTCGACGGATCATGATTCGCAGTTGAAGGTGGAGTGCTCCCATATATTGTTAATTTCCTAGATCTAACGGATCCGATTCCCATCAAAATTAATTAATTTTATGTTATGTGATTTTTAAAATATTTAGTTGAATTTTTGTGAATCTTATGATATTTTATTTTTGTCAGTTGAATTTATAAATTAAAATAATTAAATTTTCAATGTTTTAAATAAAATACAAGATTTAAAAATTCTAAATATGAAATAAAATATTTTCTAAAAATATATAAGACTTCTATAAAATATGGGGGCCAAAATTTAAATACATGTAGATTAGGCGGGCCTACACGTGGCCACCAAAAAGGTGGCACACCCTACCCATTCACGTATTTTTCTTGGGAAGAATATTTATCCCTTGTTGGCTTATCTTTTGGGTATTGAATATTTGAGATATTTATTAAATCTTTAAATCAAGATTGGTTGATCTAATAATTAAGGATTTTTAAAATATAAGCTTTTTTTTATTTAATGGCAATCTTGATTCAATAATTAACGATTTGATATATTAAAATATAAGCTTTCCATTATGGGAACAAGTTTAGGAAATGAAGGATAAGGCTCTAGCTCATCTCTTTGAATGTTGATAGTGGATCAAAGAGATTGATGACTCAAATATTTCACCCTACAAGTTTTATTAAATCGAGGATTGAGATTTGGCCCTACGAATTGAGGCAAAATCTATAAAATGAGTTCTTCTCTCTTAAAATGAGATACGTATTATCTTCTCTCTCTTTACCAATTCTCTTTCTCCCTACCCAAAATTTAGCTCTCTCTTTCTCCCTACCCAAAATTTAGCTCTCTTCCAAAGGAGAGGGACGCCCCAATTTTTTATCTCTCTCCAAAGGGGTGGCACGCCCCAATTTTTTTTCTCTTCTCCCTCTTTACCAATTCTCTTTCTCCTTACCCAAAATTTAGCTCTCTCTTTCTCCTTACTCAAAATTTAGCTCTCTTCCAAAGGGGAGTCACGCCCTAATTTTTTATTTCTCTCCAAAGAGGAGGCACGTCCCAATTTTTTATCTCTCTTCATGTTGCACTATGTTGTTGTACTTTGTTTTGGTGGCAGTCATCACTTCTGTTCTTTATGAATGGCAAAGGGGTGGAACCCCTTGCTAGTATATCTTTCCATCTCTCTTAATATTCATCTCTCTAAAATCAGTCTAAAAGACTTGATCAAGATTAAGTCATTGAGTGGATTTTTGCCATGAGATTAAGTCATTGACATCGAGTGGATTTTTGCCATAATGAAATTTACATACCGATCATAGATCCACCATCGGAAAGAGGAGACCTAAGCCTAGTTGAGGTAATCTCTATCAATTTTACATTTTTTAAATATTTATTTTTCTTCCCATAAAATAATAAAGTATAGTTTTTTTCTTGAATAAAGAACTGTATTTGAAGATGTAGCAATTGATAACCGATTTTATTTATTTCAAGAGTGGTTTGATTATAATTGGACATGGCAAGTGATCTTGCCGGTATAGGGGTAAAGAAGTAGTTTTAAAATATATACATCGTGTCTTAAAGTCCTTTCAATTTCCCATATCATCTTGACACACTGCCCTAACTCCCACCCTCCCAAATGACGATCCATCAAAATTAAGTTTAAAACTTCCCCTTGATGGGAGCACCCAAACACTCCTTGCCCTTATTTTAATAAACTGTGAATGAACCAAGGATGCAAAATTGTGAAAAATGTCCACCTTAGATACTCCCCATCCCACCTTAGTAAAGCTAAACCAACTCCAAACTGTAAACAATATTTTATTTTTCAACTTTTCCACCTCCACCACAACCCCTCAAACGTTCTCATATTCCTTTCAAGCCAAAGTTCCTAAATGGTAGCTGCACTTAAAATATCCCAACAACGCAGAACCAATTTTCAGAACACCACACATTTTCATTTGGGACACATATCCCAACAACACATAACCAATTTTTGGAACACCACACATTTTCATTTGGGACACAAAACTTGAGATCGACCTAGGTAACACAAACGAGCTTCCTACTATCTGCATTGCCCAATTCCATAACCCACTTACATATGAACAATGAAGTAAAAGGTGGTCACAATTCTCCTCTCCTCATCATTTATCATTTTTGCAAAAGAGGTAGACATTAACAATAATTTTACCCATTTTTTTAAGATTATCAACAGTTAACGCCTTATCTTATGGCTTGAACTTTGTGCGGTATCCTCCACTTCCAAACACCTTTAAATACTAGCCAATTTCATCTAATTCGATTATGGAACAAAATATTATACACAGATTTAACTGAAAAAGTTCCACCAGATTCTAACTCCCATACCACTTTTAACTGAAAAAGTTCCATCAGATTCTAACTCCCATACCACTTCATGACCTTGGGACGAGATATACACCTCTTCCAGTTAGAATGGTTGAACCGACCCATTTACAGGTTCTGCCAGTTGAACCACTTCTGAGCCCATATCAGGTTAACCGTTCCAGGTCAATTTTTCCCACACTAGTTAGGACTTATTAACTTGTCTTGTGCCATTTGCGTTTGATGGCCTCAAATTTCCAAAGTAAGCTACTCATGTTCAGCACTTTTAGGGGCCGTTTGGGTACGTGGAAATCTATTACTTGAATTACAAGGAAATGCCGTTTGGGTACGTGGAAATCTATTCCATGACAATAGATTACAAGGAAATATGACATTTACGTCAGATTACTTGAGATTTCCCCAAAAATCACAAAATCCATTACACGCGGTGAGACATGAAAAATCTATTATGAGGATTTAGAAATCTTTCGCGTGCGTCTCTCTGCCCTATCCCCGCTTAAAAAAACATTTCTCTCTCTCAAGTATACCCTATCCTTGCTTAAAAAAACATTTATCTCTCTCAAGTATACGTTATATTGTATAATTATTCAGGTAAGTGAAAGTAGAGGATATGCAAAGGGAAATCTAGATTGATTTAAACAGTACAATGACAATTTCTAGTGCAATCATAATAAAAAAATTCTACAACTTTATCCCCAATTTGGGTTGTAGCTCTCATCTGAATCTCATAATGAAAGTAAGGGGAAATCTAATTTGATTTGAACAGTTGTAGACTTTGATGGGGACCATTTTCAACTGGAATCATAATAAAAAATTTCTACTTCTCTTTATCCCCATTTGGGTTGTAGCTCGCCATCAGCACTAGTATAAAAACAAAAATAACAAAAATAATAATTGGTAATTAATGAAAAATTACACAACACAATCATAATAAAAAATTTCACACAATATAATCATCCTCATAAGATATTAGAAAAAAACAAAAATATTAAAAATAATAATCGGTAATCGATAAGAAATTACACAACACAATCATAATAAAAAATTGCATACAATATAATTTTAATAAGAGATTAGTAAAAGCTCAATTGAAATAAGATATCTCTTTAGTCTCCTCTAATGCTTCAAAATTTTCTACTGCAATTACCAAACCTTCTAGTTTATCAATCAAACTTCTTCTCATTTTTTAACTTGTACCATAAAATTTTCTACTGCAATTACCAAACAGTCACAATGTATTTCCCACGTTGCATCTAAATACTACCCAAACAGTGATAATCCATTTACAGGTAATGTATTACGCCCGTAATATATTTCACATATAATATATTTCCAGGTATCCAAATGGCCCCTTAAGTAAGGGAAGGGAATGTGGGGAAGAACACACAAGCTTTAGGAATTAGGATATTGTCAATCCAAATCCACATCAAATTCTAAATATACATTCTAAGTTGCTCATTTCTCGAAGTTGTCAACACTCAATCGACTTCAAGTTTGTTGGGAAATTAACCACAATTTGATGCTTTGATAAAGGGAAAAAGTTTATGTAAGGATGCTACCTTGTAATGTAGAACTATGGATGTCTCTCAAAAATCCATCAGAAAGGTAATTTTAATGTTGAAAAACCCTTTGATTGATCGTCTTGACATCGAGATGTATGACTATGAAAAAAAAAAAGATTTTAAGTCTAAAAAATAGTGCATTTACAACATATTATCTACACCATCCACTTTCAAGATTTTCATATGTTTACATATCTACTTGATTTTAACTATTTTTTAAATTTAACTTTTTATAATTAGATATAAAAATAAATTTTGAGATAATCTTAATAACATTTTACATCAAAATTATATACCATGATAAAATTTGAAGGGCACCTTACCTCTACATCTACGGAGACGCCCGTATGCAAACTGCACCCTTGATAAAGAGATGGGCATCTTCGGTTTTTATTTAGTAGGATGAGATGGATGAACCTCTTTTATGATAATTAAGAGGTGCTCTGTTTTGGCAAGTTTATCACTATTCTAGGATTTGTAGGTGGGTAGAATATCGATAATATGAATTATTATTATTATTTTTTAAATTGCTATATGGATATATTATTGTTGTTGTTATTGTTATCATTATTATTACTTGATTGTAACTTTGAGCATATTAGAGTCACTACTCAAAATCTATTGTTGGCAACCCGTCCCCTTATGCCTTGAGCTCATTCCTAAACTATAATAATAATAATAATAATAATAATATTATTATTATTATTATTATATTATTATATTAGGGTACTTATATTTCATTAATATACTTAATATTTTTAGATTATTAGTTTTCCTTATTTTGTAATACATAATTTTTTGAATAAGGGCATTTTTCGTCATTACGAGGGGTAAGATGAATATTTCTATAAGAAACTAGTAGCATTTTTCTAATGACCAAGCTTTCTACTCTTCCCCTATAGCAGAAAACTTATATACTTCCCCTTATCCAACTGTCCATTCTGAATGGAGGGCTAAGATCAAACGATGAGTTGCTCTCTTGATCAAAATTGGATGGCTGGATGGTAGGGGAAGCATAAATCTTCTATGTTGTAGGGAACATATAGAAACTTTTCATTTTCTAATGGCTGAAAACATTGCTCTAGGTGATGTCACACGGGATGATGTCATTTTCCACTGTAATTAATAAATAATTTTTTATCAAGAATTTTTACTTTATACCTGATTAATTACCTAAAATATGCCGAGACAAAAAAATTTACATGGTAGGGTAATGATATCAAGAGTCCAAAAATATTGATTACTCCAAAAAAAATATTTATATGTATGAATATCCAAACATAACCCATTGTTGTTGTTTATTCATGACTAATATTCAAATTGGGGACCTTGTGTTGCAATATTCAATAACATGATCAGTCAAGTTGTAGCCCGAATTTTAAAACAAAATTATCATATACCAGTGACATGATGCAAAAGTAAGAACTTAACAAGACCTTACCCCATACAATCAATATTCAATATCGAGCACATTCTGGTATTTGAATTATCTACGGACCTATAAGATACTATCATTATTGCCTGGAGAATCAGACACCTGTAAATGCCATTAGAATTTCCCTTCGGTCCTTGTTATGTTACATGTTGGCTTTGCATAACCCTTTCTTTAATAACATGGGTCGGAAAATTAAGTGAAATTTACCCTAACTTTTTATCAAATTTTTGGCCGTCTCAGAACCATTAGTGGTTTCTCGAAACATAACTTATCATATGAAAATAAATTTTAAGAAATTTATGGTAATATTCCCCTTTTTTCTTAGAATTATAAACCTATCCCCTTTATGTTATAATAATATGATCACATCGCATTTTTTTTTAATTTTTTTAATTTTTTTGCAAAATGGCATCATTTCAAACTTTGTAAACTTGAACCAAAACTATTGACAAACGGTTTGGAAATTAAAATTCCAAACTTACTTTTTTTTTTTTTGAGAAACAACCAGTTCAATTTTCGAAAATCCGAATTGAGTTTTGGTTCACCTATTGAACTCGATCCCTTTACCAAGACTCAAATAAACCGGTTTGGATTTTGTTCCAATAAGTTGATTCATAAACACTGGATTGGAATTTTAGTTTTCGAGCTAATTTGTTAATAGGTTTGGTTTGGATTTTGAGAATCTAAACCAATGGCATTTCAGAAAAAGATTAAAATTAAAATTTAAAATATAATATGGGTAATGGGTTACATTTTTCATTCCTGAAAAAATAAAAGATATCAACATAAATTTCCCTAAAATTTTTAGAGTATGTGTTTTCATTTAGGGGGATGATCCACGGGTAACAGATGAGGCGTTGTCCTTAACTTATTAAGAAAATCGTGAGAGTGAATAATGGCTTTCACGCTATTGGAATGGAGATGGATTCACACATGACATGTGCATGGAGAGAGAGAGAGAGAGAGGTTTTTGTCCCTTCACGGCCATCGCCAAGTTTGCACGTTGTGTTTAGGTTTAGTAGTCCATCCTCTGCAGGTGTACGGATCTCCATGAAATTTTTAATATTATCAATAATTACAGAGAGAGAGAGAGAGAGAATGACATCTAATGGCATTGCTTTTTATATAGAAAAAGTTTATATGTAGCTAAAAAATTAGAGCCCATCTAAAAAATTTCACTAAAGTTGTTTTGATATTCAAATATCTTCAAATTGATTATCTCGACATCAAGATGCATGGATATGAGAAGAAAAATAAATTTCAAGTTTTGGAAATAGTGCATCACATATTTTTGGACTCTCAATTTTCAAGATTTTCAAGTTTTTATAGATGTGCTCAATCTACACCTTTTTTTTTTGCTTTAAAGTTTATAATTAAAGATAAAAATATATTTTAAGGTTATCACAAAGATTTTCAGTATTAAAATCACATTTCTCAGTGCTATTTAAAGGTGCACTTTACTTTGATTGTTTAGATCCTCAGCTCTATACACCTTGTACCCGATTTTTAATATTATCAATAATTACTATGGAGAAGGACATCTGCAACATTTACTTTCCCAAACAAAAAAAATTGACATCGGTGGCATTGTTTTATTTACTTGCGATAGAGAGAGAGAAAAGGCAACACATGTGACATGCTTCAAGAGACGAGGAAAAAAAAAGATAAGAATTTCTTATGAGATCCGCACCTTTTTTTCATAAAAAGGGTTTCTCTATGCACTTAGAGCCTCCCTCTCAACTCTCTGAGTTTTCAGTCTCTAGAACTCTAATATAAAAGAACCTATATTGCTGATTCAATAACTTTCAAGCTTTTCATCAAAGACTTAGAATTTGTATTGTGTATTGTAGTTCTAGTTCTCATAATTAAAAGTCGGCTTGAAGTTATGGGTATTGAACTCTCGACCCAAAGTAGCTATGCATGCAAAAAAAAGTAAGAAAAGATGAAGATCATAGAAACCACAAGAGAGAAATTGGATTAAAGAAAGAAATATAATATCTATCCGAACATTATTTTTTTAGAAAAATATATAATGAAACTATTTACCTTTCGTACAAGGTGTTCACAATAAATTTTAACCATTAGATATGAAATTGAGGGGCTGTATTTATTTCATTGACCAAGCTCAAAGTTTAAAAGAATTTTTCTCGAACTATACGCAAGCTATTAGATTTCACAACGGATGGTTGTAAATAATTGTGACCCCCCTATTCGAGAAGTAAAAGTTCTTCTTATATACAATTCCTATGTTTTTTATGTTTCCACTATTTTGGGATTTGTGCTGTAAATGCAACAATTTTTTATAGTCTTGTTTGGAGCAAAGTATCGTTTAAAGTTTAGCTTTAAACGAAAAAAAGTAGAAAAACAACTATTAGCATTTGTTTTCAAGCAACTATTACTAATTTATATTTATTCTTCTTCTCTATCGTCCTTCTCACCTCCATTGTGGAAATCTTGAGCACTAAGGCATCCTACCAAAACCAAAAGGACACCGACAACCTCACTCCACGTCCTACATATGCATCGACTCCCAACCCAATGCTCTCTCTCCTCTTTCTTTCTCTATCTAACCTTCTCACGTAGGGTGGCAATGGATTTAGGATCCGTGGGGTACACTCTACACGAGTCCGAGTATGGGTCCAGAATTTAAACCCAGTGGGTTGAGTCTGGGTCTAAAATTTAGACTCGAATACCATTCGGGTCCAGATTCAGGTCCAGCTGGACTGGACCTGTACCTGTTAGAGATAAAATACTTTACTTTAAGATCTATTTGTTTTGGCATATAATAAGAATTCGTAGTTATCTTTAGCTATTAAACAACAAATCGACGCCTTGAAATCTAATGGCGGGGTGTAACTTTGTGCCAATAATATTGGTATATGCAGATAAAAAGAAAAAACTCATAATGAAAGTGGTAATGGACCCGACTAAACACAAATTCTGATGGGGTAGACTTATAACCCAACAGGCACAAATATGGGTCTAAGTCCATGTTCAGCCGGACCCAACCCATATCCGACCCGTGCAACCCCTGATCTCACATTCATATAGTCCCAAACCAATGCTCTCTCTCTCTAACCTCTCTCTCTAACCTTAGACCGCGTCGCCGTACTTTATATCAAGCGCCGCTTGCCTGGAATGTAGAAAGTATCACATGGCCCCATGAGAAATTGAACTCTCTCCCCCTAAATATCTTCTATTATAACGTCCCTTTTTCACTTTCTTATGTGGAATTATTATTGAAGTTTATGAATGAAGAAGGGTCCTACGTAGAATTATTATTAAAATTTATGAATGGAGAGGGGATATCGTCACCCAATTACTCTAAGCCAAGGCTCCCAATTATCCAATTTCAATTTTCAGGTGAACATTTCTCTCTCTCTCTCTTTCACACACGAGACGAGATGTTGACAAACCCTTTTATGGATTTATTGGGGAAATTACATGCGTAACACTCAATTCACCATTAATTCCTACTATACCCCTAGAATCTGATTCTATGCCCTTTATTGAAAAAAGTAAAATTGTCTTGAATCTCACTAAAAAAAATTGCGGTTCGAGTGTCGAAACTTTAAAATTGATTATCTTGACCCTGTAGATTATGGATGTGAGAAAAAATAATACATATTATAATAAATTATTTTATCATCGTCATCGTATTTATAGTATTTTTTAAATTAATTAGGGTCGACTACACAGATCTTGATCATTCATTTTACTCTATTAAATGCAGTGAAGCTATAACTCTTTATATTATTTTGAACTACTTCGAACCACATCTTTTGGGCCTTACTTTTTTCTATTTTTAATTCTTCCATTGGAACTATTTCGCATCTCTTAACATGTGTATTAGGTTGGTGCCACACATGGCCAACTTACTTAAGTTTATTTTATTTCATCTTATCATTTATTGGTGCCACACCTAGATTTTTTCAAATGGATTCATTTAAAATTCTATCCCTTGTTGTCTTGCCACACATCCATCTTAATATTTTCATCTCTTTTACACTCATTTTATAGGTATATTATTTTTTATCCGTCCAACATTCCGCTTCATAGAGCAAAACTGGTCTCATAGTTATCTTATTATAGAACTTGTCATTTAGCTTTGTTGGTATTCGGTGATCACAATAAATTCCAGTTGCACATCACCACTTTGTCTACCCAATTCTAATTTTGTGTCTAACATCTTCTTCAATATTTCAATTTTCATGGACTTATAAAAAATTATTTAGACTAACTATTTTCAAGTGTTTACAAATCCTGGAGATTTGTCACTTTTTTGAGTTACAAGTTTTATGAGATTAAAAGTAAAAATAGATTTTAGAGATTTTGCGGACGTGTTTTTTTATACGAGATTCAAGTGTGAGGATTTACTCTCAGTTTTTTTTTTTCAATAAGGCCTAGTGTTTATAGAAACTCCACAAAGTTTCGAGTTATGATATAAGGGTAGAGTATTAATATTTGAATGGAGAATGGGCAATTATTCTATGAATAAATCTGGGCCATGTGCGGCTCCATCGAAACATAATTGCCGGGATTTCCAGACGGGGATGTTTGAATGTCATGGCCCACACCCAAAGCCACCAAAATTTGAAATTAGAAAGACAAAATGTGACCAAGGGTACATCACTCTTTGTCCTTGATGACAAAAACGTCCAGAAATATTAACTGCCCAATAAACCCTTGCCCTCGATTGTGAATGAAGCGGTGTTCTAAAAAAGTATGTGCAGAGACTATTTATTTTTAATACCAAAATATCACAATCGTTTTTATTTATCCTATTTCAAATTGGATGATTGTAAGATTTGACGCTTGAAATTCTTTTATTGAACTTTATGACACAACCCCAGTATTTTATTTTGGTATCTAATAACTACTACCAATTGTGACATCTTTGTAATAAAAATAAATAGTATCATAACTATACAAACTTATTTTTAATTTTTCTCTTCACATTATGGGGCTATAAATATATGAATGATTCTTTCTTTTTAGATAGTCGAGGTGTAAGAACATGAGATGTGGCATTGTTAAACATCAACCGCTAGTCACTTGAGCTCAATCCTAATTCCTCTATGAATGGATCTTGAGTCGATGGATCTTAAGGACGAGAGTAGATAGAAGATTAGCATTATGCAAAATCCATACTTTTAAGTCTTTTTTTAAAGGCAAAATTTACAAAAAAATGTACCTAATTTTTAACAATTTACAACTATTCCAACTCATGCATAAGTATTTTGACGGATATTTTGAAATTCCATAAAAAATGTATAGGTCAACTATTAATCAGTTGATCTCTTATGTATATTTATCAAAATTTCCCTCACAAAAATATGTAGGAAAACCTAGCAAGATGATAATAATATGTCAAGATACTTGTTAACCCCAAAAAAAAAGTATAAACGTGGCAACATGATCCCATTCCGGAGCCAATGACAATGCATTTACTTGGTGTGTGAAAATATTTTTGTGAAAGTATTTTCACATTTAAAAACTCACTCATATGAGTAGGTGTCGGAGTTTTTTCATACCAATTGACTGTCACTCGATTTGAAAAAAAAATAGGCCGAGATCAATTGCCGTGAAAAAATTTCAAGACTGAGTCATTTCGTATGAAAGTATTCTCACAAAAATATTTTGACACTTACCGGGGTATTTTAAGAAAGATGAATAGGACTCGTTTGGCATATAACAGATATGCCCAGGGTAATTTATGTAACATTAAAGGAAGTGTGAGCGTCCCACTAAAGGGCTGGCCGTTAATCCGAGAACCCACCTCTTGCCACGTCAGCTTCCCGTTTGGCCGATTCGACGGAACCCCGACGTGCCGTGCCTTGCGGGTAGAGAGAGAAAGAGGAAGACAACCATATTTTGACTGTGTAGAGAGAGAAAGAGAGAGAGCACATTTTAAGGTATAGAATGAATCAGAGATTAATATTAGATAATGGAAAGGTGATTCCCTGCTGTTATTTAGTAAGTTCAAGCGATATGAATTTCCCTTTTTCTTTCCATTTCTTTACCTATTTTTTTGAAATAAAAGGGGAGGCGAACAGAGAGGAGAGAGAGAGAAGAGAGAGAGAAGAGAGAGAACAGTGTAGTAGCAGAGGGTTTGAGGGAGAAGGCAGCCAGGCATTATCCCTTGGGATCTGCAAATTCTCTCATAAAAATTTTATATTTCTCGTGGTAGTCTCCTGACTGGTTTGTTCATTTTGGTCCATTTTAGTATGAATTTAAATATGTCCAGTGGTTTATTTTCCTCAGTAGCTATGGAGTGCAAGGGGAAGTTGTAATGCTGCTGGGTTAGTGAGAGAAAGTGGGTTCTGATTTGGGGTGTATTGGCTTTGTAGAGATTTGTAGTTTGGAACATGGGTTTCAGTTAGAGATGCAGTTGTAAAACCTTTTGCATTGAAGTTTAGTGCAAGAAATTTTGTCTCTTTTTTTTGTGGAACGGTTTTGTTTTTCTTTGATTTTGGGGCTTTGAATGCTGATATGGGGGTTTTGATCCAGGCAAGAGTGAGAAACAGTGGGGCTTGAAGATGTATACAGAGGGCCGCAATGGCCTTAAATGGGCCAGTGAGGTAATAAAACCAGTATTTGCTTTGTTTTTTTCTTGTTTATTTGTTTGTTTATTTCTGAGATAACTACAATGGTAGATTGGTCCTCTACTTTCATGGTTTCAATCTGATGTTCTAGTTTATTATGTAACTTCTCTTAAATTTCCCATAAATTTCATAAAAAATTACTTTGGGAATTGGGTGTGATGGGGGAAGATTAATGTTTTCATCAAAAGTCCCATTTTTTAATTTTTTTTGATAATGTCATCAAAAGTCCCATTTTTTAACAGAGTCCTGGCTATAAACTCAAACTTTTGATACTATATTGACATTTATTAACCAGGGCTCGGTGCACGATCCAATCCTCAACATGCGAAATGGTGTTAGGAACTTTGGGCTCCCTCCCTCCAAGCTCAGGAGTGCATATATGTCTGCTCCCCAAGTAATGCCTGGGGATGAAAGTGGCTTTGGTACTGAGTCGCAATATTCAACTGATTCTGAGGAATACATTTATGGGGGAAGATACTCCCTCGATTCATCTCCACAAGAGGAGATTAGGGTTTTTAATCGTAAGCCTTCTAATGGAAGTGCTCAAAGATACAATACTCCAGTTTCTATGCAACAACAGTATTCAAGTGATCGCCTTTATTCAGATTATAGTTCATCAAGGGAAACTTTGATGCCTAACTCAAGTGGCACTGTGCAAAATGGACCGGTCTTTGTCTCAGAGAAACCGGGATTGAGGGGAGTACGATATCCCAATGGCGAGTGCGCTGACTATGTAGAGGATGAGTCATCAGATTCGGCAGGGAGCTCTGAGGTTACGCAAAGGGAGAGCAAACATTTTCCCCATGGAAGAAGAGATGAAGGCTTCATTTCTGAAGAGGTCTGTCTCTCTCTCCCTCTGTGGCTTTTTTTTTTTTGTGTGATTTGAAGTTCCCCTGTTATTTTTTTTTTCACCCTTTTGTATCTTTCTATAGGTGAATATTTTTATTCTTATATATGAGTATTTACAAGTTTCCTATCTATCAGCATATACCATGTGCTGAACTTGTCTTTCTTTTGGACTATGGTAAATCATGTCACAGAAAAGTGCTGGACCAATTTTAGTTTTGAAAATTGAATTCTGTTTTTGAATATTGAAGCCTTCATAAGCAGTTTTCAGTGGACTCCATGGTACAAAACTGCAAGAAATTGCATTCAAGGAGGTTTATTGTGATTGCCAAAAAGCTATAGTTTTAATAGTTTCTACCAAGTTAGGATTATTCTGGAGAAGTTTAGACATGATTAGACTTTTAATCATAGTTAGAGATATTTTTGTTAATTTTGAAACTTGGAGGGAATATGATTTTTCTGACAAGGAAAATCATGGGAAGAATCATGTATTGTATTAAGTCTTACTTATCAACATTATAAAAAAGGAACAAATGAATGAAGTAATTAGTTTATCTAATTACAGCGAAATATGATATTGTTGATGATGATCATCATCATCATCCGAGCTTTATTCCAACTATTTGGGATCTGTTACATGAATCATGTTCTTCCATTCCGCTCTATCGAGGGCCATACCCTCAATCAGATCATATGGCACAATATATTTTCTAACTACTTCCATCCATGTCCTTTAAGGCCTGTCCCTTGCCCTTTTAGAGTCCAGTTAAACCAAATCACCCATCCTAACTGTTGCCGCATCCCTATCATGAATCCTGATCCTACAGTGAAACATGATAAGCAAGTAATTATGTAATAGATCATGACTGCATTAGATAAACAAGATCACTGCATTATACAGGAAGTCTTGGTTTTCAAGTATTGGAATCAAGCGATATTTAGTTGCCTAAATCTTATTCTAGACAAAATGTTGGTGCATATTGATGTACTCTATACTTAATTTTTTCTTCTTTTCTGTTTTGATATGTTGTTCTTTGCAGTTGCACCAATCATTTGACTCTTCAGAATGTGCATGTCTCATAGATCAAGTTATTCTAGTTATGAAAATAGTTCTCTGAAAGATTTTAAATTCATCATTGTTCAATTAGTTCTTTACTTTTTGAAGTTGGGCTCGGTTTTATTCCGGACCCCATTTTGAAAAAGAAAAGAAATAAGCAGCCTTGTTAATTCTGTGTTGCACTCACCAATCACTACCGATTGCTAATGTTATATTGGGGAATTTGGTTGTGAGATTAAAAACACATCTCGGTCTTGTTGTCTTCACCACACACATGATGTTCAAACTTTTAGTCACATATTAAGTGATAGGTTTCGTGCCTGCTCTTAAACTGCATATTCTCATGGCCTTTGTATTGTTCAATGTTCAAAGACTCACCTGAGTCGCCTTAGGATTGGGCGATGCACTCGGTCTCAGCAGCCTACCAAGGCTGGTACAAGGTGCCCCTGGGTATCCTGTACAGTATTCAGGCGAGTATTGTACCCGAGTTTGTATGGTATTCAGATGAGTCAGTACAATACTTGCCTGAGTACTGTACACTGTTAGTATAAAACAAGGGGAGGCGCAAATCTGCCCTTGTCTATTATTTCCTATTTGTTTTTTAGCCTTGGAGTCCCTCATTTTTCCCCAGATTCGTGCCTTAACTAGACTTTTGCTTGTTCTATGCATTAGAAGCATGGGATTTCAGACAAAAACTCCGATTTCAGAGATTTTTGAGTTCTAGAGTTTCTGGCAAGGCTTTGTCTGAATGTGAAAAGTTTGCAATTTCTTCGCATATTTGAGTCGACCCTTGAAGAGTTCTGAATCCCAAGCCTATTTTATGTCATTGATCCAACCATAGGCTCTTTTTCCTCAATAAAACACAAAAATATTAGATTTTGACAGGTCTAAAATTCTGATGTATTATTTATCTGAATTTTCAAGAGCTCGGACTGGCAAAACCTGAAAGGTTTTCATTTCGGTGATATACGGAATACTTCATAAGGATTGGAGGCATGATTTGCACTGGGCTCAAAGATTGGGAAATCAGCCTCAAAATTTTGTATAATTTTCATTGTTCAATCTAAATTCCTATATTTGATATTTTACTAAATTCAATTATAGAATATCATTAATTAGTTCTGTACATAATATAAACTTCTTATTTTTTATTTTTTTCTATTTTCCCATATTTATTTTTGGATTTTTTTTGTTTGTTTTTTAAAGTCCTAATAACATTCCATGTTTTTCATATTTCATGGTTATATATAGTCGTGGGAGGTCAAGGCACACAG
>NW_006497952.1:450736-477804 GCF_000471905.2 Amborella trichopoda | reverse complement strand
TTGTCATTTTTTTAAGATGATAGAAGTTAACTAAAAAAAAATGTAAGCCCCTCGAGAATGGCCTCGGCCGAGTAACTCGGTCTCACCCTACAGGCGAGGCGAGTTTTGGGCGATCAGACTGTACAACATGTTAGTAAACTTTATTTGTATAATATATCAAATCTAACTCATATATGTTTGAAGGCCTTCACGGTTAGTAGTGGCGCATAAGTCTTAGTGTGCTCAGGGTTCGAATCCCGCTTGTGAACATCTATTTTTTAAAGATTGTCATTTTTTTTATATGATAGAAGTACTAAAAAAAATGCAAGCCCTTTGAGAATCGAACTCTAAAAGATTGTCATCTTTTTATATGATAGAAGTTCTAAAAAACAAGTAAGCCCCTTGAGAATCAAACTCTTAATGTCTTGCAGGAAGCAGCTCTCTGTAATGTGTCATGACCAATGTGCCATTAGTTGTTTGATTGCAAAGAGCTGCCCAATAATTATACATTTTACATTGCTATCTTCATTTTCTTTTTTAAGAAAAAATGAGCTGGACTCGGGCGAGCCCGAGTAACTTGCCTCGGCCAATACCCAAGAATCTTGGTCGAGTTGATTTTCTAAACACTGATTAAGAATAACCTAATTCGTGTCATACTTTGTTATGGACAATGACTTGGAATGTACACTTGGCTTCATCTAATTTAGCAATTTGGTGAATGCTACTTGTTCTCGTCAGATTGCAGTGATTCAATGTATGCTCAGTTTAGTATTTTGTCTTTGAATGTTAACTGTTTTTCACTAACCAATTGATGTAAAAGTGTATTGTTACATGAGACACTCTATTTCTGTCCCACAACACACTTTATGAAAATACTATAAAAAGTGAAGCTCTATAAATGTACTCTCTGCTCACAAAATAAACGCTATTTATCAAAAGACGCTTTGACAAAGTGTTGGCTTCTTCATGGGCTTCTCGTTGTCAAGTGACGCAGCCCATCCTAGATCTCGTTAGAGATGTTGTTTAGTTGCCAAGATTAGCTATTCTCTTTTTGTGCCGAGGTTATCACATTGCTTGAGTTGACTTCTATGATTATGGAATTCCAGTCGGTCTTAAGAATTGAGACTCCTTAGACTGAAGAGCAGTGTTCATGCCTCTTGTTGATTGGAGTCATGTACATGCAATGGGGCACAAATATTTCAAGAGGGTTTTTCTGCAGTAATTCCACAAAGTACCCCCCACACCTGCCAGCCCAGAATTTTCCCAAGAACTCATGTCAAAACTTAGCTTCACTGTCCTTGTTGGTGGCGTCGTTCACTTTTCATCATTTTCTTTTTGGTGGTGTGGGATTGTGGAAAGTCACATAGGAATAAAACAACCTCATGAATTCTTTTCCTTCCCAATGTGAAGCTAGATTGGGAGTGGCATTTTGGAAAGCTGTCCCTCCATGAAAGGCACTGGCAAACAATCCCTTCCCAAACACAACATTAATATCTTGAAGCATCAGTTAAATTTTAGAAGTGAAACCTAAGATCAGGGCTGCGTTTAACATACTATATGCATTGCTACAAACAAATTTTGATGCCATCTGTAATCGTCCAAGGTGCACCATGGATATTATATTCTGGGAATGAAAATGTGACTGCAGTATGTGCCTCTTGTAACAAAGGCTACTAAATAACTTCATGTTTGACTTTTAGACTGTGGTTTCAATGGGTTGAGATATGGAAGACTAATGGGAGATCTGAGACATTGTTTTAATGGGTCATAATACATGTTTATTGGTGTGGATAAAAGACGGTTATATTTAAGAAAAATTATTAAAACTCCCCAAGGTAAAGAAAGAATGAGGGTGGAGGTCATAGATATATTCATAGGTTTAGGACACCATATGGTATCTCGATAGAGGTTTGGAAGTGCATGGGGGAGATTGGCATTGACTGGTTGACGAAGTTGTTCAACAAGGTGCTGAGAACAAAGAAAATGTCAGACGAATGGAGAAAACGTATTGTGGTACCTATTTACAAGAACAAAAGAGTCATACAGAATTGTGCGAACTATTGAGGGATCATGCTTATGAGCCATATTGTGAAGCTCTGGGAGAGAATGATTGAGCAACAACGAGTGTATTTGAAAACCAATTTGGTTTTATGGCAGGAAGGTGAACAACCGAGGTTATTTTCCTACTGAGGCAACTGATTGAGAAGTTTTGGACGAAGGGAAAAGATCTCCACATAGTCTTTATTGACCTAGAGAAAACTTATGATAGAGTACCTCGAGATTTGATTTGGAGGGTGTTAGAAAGAAAGGAGCCTCCAAACTCTACATCGACTTGGTGAGAGATATGTACGATGGAGTGCTAACTAACTAGTGTATAAACAACTAGTGGAGAGACGAATGAGTTTTTAGTGACAATAGGTCTATATCAAGGGTCAGCATTGAGCTCGTACCTCTTTGTTTTAGTTATGGATGACTTAACTCCGCACTTATAGGATGAGGTGCCGTGGTGCATGTTGTTCACAGATGACATAGTTTTGATTGATGAAACCCGAAACGACGTCAGCACAAAGTTAGAATTTTGGAGGGATGTTCTAGACTCCAAAAGTTTTAAAATTAGCTAGACTAAGACAAAGTGTATGGAATGCAAGTTTAGGAATAATAGGAGTCGAGATGAGGAAGTAGTTAAGATTGATAGCCAGTAAGTAAAATAAGACTACACTTTCGATATCTTGGGTCGATAATCCAGGAAAATAGAGAGATTGAGGAAGAGGTTGCATACCAAATTAGAGTTGGGTGGGCGAAGTGGAGATGTACAACTAGAATTTATTTATCGCTGCATACCAATGAAGCTGAAGGGCAATCTCTATTGGACAACTGTGAGACCAACTTTACTTTATGGGGCAGAATGTTAGGCGAACAAAAACAATATACCCATAGAATGAGTGTAGCAGAGATGAGGATGTTGAGATGGATGAGTGGCAAGACAAGAAGGGATAGTATCCAAAATGAATCCATTCGGAAAAGTTTAGGTGTGGCACCAATAGGTGATAAGATGAGAGAGAGTGGACTTAGGTGGGCTGACCATCTGTGGCGTCGTCCCAATATAACACCTGTTAAGATGTGCGAGTTAGTTCTAGTGGAAGGATTGAAAAGGGCAAGGGGTAGGCTCAAAAGAACGTGGTTGGAAGTAGTTCGAAAAGCTATGGGGACTAATGGCCTCATTGAGGGTATGGCCTTTAATAGAGCAGAATGGAAGACTAGGATTCGTGTAGCCAATGATGATGATGATGATGACTAAAACTTCCCAAGTTTAACTTTTTAGGCAATCCCTCCCCCCCCAACACTTTTGATATCACTCTGTGAACCCCATTACTGTTTTCTTTTGCAGCTACAACCACAAGTAAAAAAGGTACTTTTTTTTTAACTAAAATATCCCCATTTGACCCATGTTTACAATACCCTTTTTTTTTTTTGATGCCGGACCAAAAATGAGTATGTGCTGGTCTGACAAACAAATATGTGCAAAATTGACACAAAAACGATAGTTTCATAGTGCTGGTCCGGCGACCGGACCAAAAAATGAGTCCGGTCCAGCAAAAAAAATATGTTGGACTGACACAAAAAATGTGCCAGAGCGGTCCAGCACATTAATTTGATAGTGATTGGAAATGTGGGTATGAGGCATAGAGGGGTATGTTGGTCATTTTTGACTGGGCAAAGTGCAAAAAAAAAAGTACTGGGATGTTATTAGTGTTTTAAAAAGTTGTTGGGGGTAGGATGTTTAGAAAGTGGAGTCAAGGGGGATATTTATAATTTTCCCTTACATTTTTTAACTATAGTTAAGTTATTTGTCTTTTTATTTAGTTATTTTCAGCATATAAAACTAAAACTTAGCTTTGTGTAGTGCGTAAAGTGAAGATGATGCTGGACATGCCATCTGGATGCAGTTTCTCATCTTTGGGACCATCAAAAATAAAATTGGATTCACTTAAGAGTCGAATGTCCAATTTTCAATCAACTGTTTCTGCTGGATGGGATGCTGTCAAGAGAGTTCGGGTTATACCTCGTACACCCGCCCATGCTACTTTCTCAAGGCATAGCTTGGCTTATGTTCAAGCTAGCACTCAATATATTAAGCAGGTGTCTAGTCTTCTAAAAACTGGGGTTACTACATTGCGCAACAGTTCTTCTTATGAAGTTGTGCAAGGTATGTATGCCAATATTTTGATCTTGTTACGTTTTCATCTTGCATTTTTTTGTTTTTTTTGGGGTCGTGACTGGTATTATTTTCTATTGATGTGTAGAGACTTACTATTGTTTGTTGAGAATGAAAAGTTCACCTGAGGGTGAAGCATTTAGGATGCAGCCAGGATCTGGAGAGTCCCATTTCTTGTATGTATGCTATTTCCGTGATGACCAAGTGATTTAACTTTCTATACCAATACAGGCATGAGAATAATTTTCTAATGGATCTGTTTTCATCTGTCATGTATATTCATATCTATGTTTAATGCTGCTCTTATATGTATTATTTCAGCTTACCAGACAGTCTAGGGGATGACCTAATTGTTGAGGTTCTTGATTCCAAAGGAAACATTCATGGTCGCGTGCTTGCCCAAGTGGCTACTATTGCTGAGGATCCAGTAAGGGCGCAGACACTTCGTTCTATATTATGATCTCAATATTGATAGATAGTTGTGCAGATGGTATTTTATGTTTCTTGATGATAAAGATTGGTATCTTGAAGATATCTGAAACCTGCCCTTTGCAGAATGAAAAGCTTCGGTGGTGGTCCATCTATCATGAGCCAGAACATGAGCTTGTAGGGAGACTGCAACTCTACATAAATTACACTACCACCCCAGATGACTTGAATTCCTTGAAGGTACACTTACCCACCCCTGGTTAATATGATACTCTTATTTACCTATATGTTTTGTGATAATTAAGTAATTCAATGGTTCCAAGTCCTTCAAAAAAAAAAAGGTTAATTCAATGGTTTCATGCCTAGCCAAAGTTATTACTTAAGTTCATTCTGGTCATTGAAACAGTAGTTTCCCCTTTCTGTCTTTTTAGTATCAGTAAATTATGGTTGGTGTTTATTTCGCATGATGAGTAGAGTCTATTTCTTTTTATTTTTCTTCTTTTCTTTTGCATTCCATGCCAATATTGACTGTACTGCCATTATGAAGGGGAACCTTTTGCAATAGTGATTGAGATCCTGATGATTTCTAGTTCTGTCAGTCTTATAAAATCTCTAGACCCTTAGTTCACTGAATGTTCTTGGAACAGGCATGCTATTTTGCCTGTTCCATATAAGCTAAGGGTTTGAAAGGCAATTTATGATAAGCTGAAAATTTAATATTTTAGTACGCTATTGTTGCATATGGAAGTCTCCAGTTTTTTCAGTTATCTGGATTATCTCTATTTCTTGTCTTCCATTGCTGGGGTGTGGCTTGATGAGATGAGCTATCTATTTCTTAGTTTCAGTTATTTTCTTCTTACATAAGTCTATTCTTTGTAGCCATTTATTCTCCACTGAATTCTGTGCGCAAAATGTGGGCCTTCATTATTTTGATTTCAATTTCGTGTCATCTATCCAGTGTGGCCCTGTAGCAGAAACTGTGGCATATGACTTGGTTCTGGAAGTGGCACTGAAAGTTCAACATTTTCAGCAAAGGAACTTAGTGTTGCATGGGTCATGGAGGTGGCTACTCATGGAGTTTGCATCATATTATGGGGTTTCAGACGCATATGCCAAACTAAGGTAGTCAGGACTCTTGCATCTTTGAAATGATACATAGTTCCTTTACATTTATTATGGGGGATGTTCCTTCTCAATTGTCACATTGTTTTAAAATGCTTTGTTGTTAAATAGCCTTGAAGTGCTTAATCCAATATGTAACCCTGTTGCATCTGTATGTTATTCACTGTTTTAACATAACAATTTCTTTGAGTTCAGATACCTTTCTTATATTATGGATGTGGCAACACCCACAGAGGACTGCTTGGTCCTCGTGCATGATTTGCTAGTGCCTGTAGTGAAGAGTCGGCTGGAGAACACTCTAAGTCGTCAAGAGGTGTGTAAATAGTTGTGTTTCATAGTTCGTTACTTAGCGACTTGTGCATAACACTGATGACCGTAGAGCTTTCGGTTTGGTAGCTTCTTTATTATGTGCATCCATGACAGATAATTAGAAAGTTTATTGAAGAAAATGTATTAAGGAAGTTAACTGTGTCTTCACATGCTTGTCAATGAATTCATCATGGGCTTTTATATCTTCCCTTAGAAACCCTTTTTCTGTTGTTGCCAGAAACGCATCCTGGGAGAAGTGGAGGAGCAGGTTGAACAGATTCTTGCGCTAGTGTTTGAGAATTACAAGTCTTTAGATGAGTCATCTTCTTCAGGTCTGATCAATGTTATGAGGCCTGCAACTGGAGTTCCTGCACCTGCTTTGGTGCCTGCTGTAAAGCTTTTCAGTCTTCTTCATGATATACTCTCTCCAGAAGTACAATTGAGTCTATGCAGTTATTTTCAGGTACGGTAACATAAAAAAAGTTGACCTCTTTCTTCTTTCAGTGTGGTTCATTTATATATTTGCTTTGAACTGGTAAGCGTTGTTTAGTTAGTGTACATTTATGATGAATGTGAAGGCTGCTGCAAAGAAGAGATCACGAAGGCACATGTCAGAAACTGATGAGTTTGTTGCGGCTAACAATAACGAAAATGATGTTGTGGCTCTTTCTACCGCTTACTCAAAGATGAAAACACTTTGTGTAAATGTCAGGAATGAAGTCTACACCGATATTGAGATTCATGAACAGCATGTACTCCCTAGGTTGGTGCTCATATCATTGTTACCCTATCGGAAGTGGAAGTTCACAAAAAGAATAGTTGGCCTTGTAGTCTTTTTGCGATGCCTCTGTCATAGACAATCTTATTTGTTCAACTGTAACACTTAAAGAGTTATAGTTATGTAGTAGCTTCTCAACTTATGCCATAGATTTCCTGCATTTAATATGTTATTAGAGAAAAGTCGGAACTGTTTGGTAAAAGATTTACTTTATGTTATTAAAAGGAGAAACCTGTGTGGTTTCTTTTGCTGCCATGAATGTGTATCATTAACTCCAAATGAGCCTGCAGATGTATAACAAGCTTCAAGTCAGTCGTTTGTCTTGGTTTTTGTTTTCTTGCATATATGCAACAAATTTTCAAATGATCATATTGTTCGTGTTATTCTTTTTACTCATGAACCAAAAGACTACCTTGAAAAAGTTTAATTTCTTGTGCCTAATGAATTCTGTTTTACATTGGGAACAGCTCTATATACTTGGATGTTTTGCGTGAGCCCTCCATATTGGAAGTGAATGCTTTACTTACCCTAATTTCATAATCTGTTTTGTTTCTGTTTTTTTGTTATCTGCTTTGTTCGGTCATTAGAATCCTGGCCTGTTTAGTTCCAAGAATGTAAGAATATTGTACTTCTTCTTTTGTGCAGCTTTATTGATCTCCCAAATATCACAGCATCTATATACAGCGTGGAGCTCTGCAGTAGATTGCAAGCATTTCTTGTTGCATGCCCGCCTTCTGGCCCTTCACCACCAGTCGCGGACCTTGTCATTGCTGCTGCAGATTTTCAAAAGGATCTTGCTTGCTGGAATATCAGGTAACCTATTAATGGATGTTACATGAATGGGTTCCTTTTTTTTGGATGAAAGGTAATATTACATTAACTGTGAGATTAAAATACATTGTAATGAAAGATACAGCACTGGGAATAATAACTTACATGAATGGGTTACTTCTTTTTATATGACATTAATTGCGAGGATCTAATACATTGTACATGAAAGATATAGCACTGGGTCTGGGAATAATGATGATGATCTAGTCATCATAAAAAACGACTGTGCACTGATAACCAGTTTAGTTATTTTTTGCATAACATCATTGGACATATGCCAAATGTTGGTTCTATTCTGTTACTCATCTACATATATTAATATTTGCAGTCCTATGAAAGGAGGTGTTGATGCTAAAGAATTGTTCCACTTGTATATAATCCTTTGGATCAAAGATAAGCGCAACATATTGCTTGAGTCATGTAAACTAGATAAGGTATGAATTTCCTGCCCTCCATGCCAATTGTTGATCTTCTAATAGCAAAGGTTTCATTATTAGAATGTTAGTTTATTTGTACCAAGTTATGCAATTAATAGTGAATTAAGAGAAAAAGAAGTCCAGACTTCCTTTTTTCTCTAGTCAACAGCGATACTGGAGGTACTTGTAAGAAAAAAGAATGATACTGCTAGGGGATTCTGGAAAAAAGAGTTTTCATGAGAGAGGTTGGGAATATCCAAAGATGCACTGATTGTTGCTAATATTTTGATCCATGCAATTCCAAGTAATTAAGTTGGAGGCCTCAAATGAAGTAGGATTAAGGTTGACTCGATTACCGATTATTAAAAGTTTGGGAGTTCTATTTTATTTTCTGGATACTCATAATTATCAATTCCAGTTCAGGTTCACTCAATGAACAATTAAAGAAAACAAAAGCTTGCAAGTTTATTTTATTTTTTGGATACCTATAGTTATCAATTCTGAATGTTGCACACATATTGGAAAGACTTGTTAGTTGGGCAATTACTACCATATCATATTTGAACTGTTATCCTAGTTTGGTAAAATTTTATTTCTGAAATTTTGCATCAGCTTTATGATTTCTGGACCTGGTTTTAATGATTAAAATGCAGGTAAAGTGGTCAGGGGTCACAACACAACATTGCACAACCCCATTTGTTGACGATATGTATGATCGTCTGAAAGACACATTGAATGAGTATGAGATCATCATTTGCCGGTGGCCTGAATACACATTTGTTTTAGAAAATGTATGTTGATTTGAGACTATGGATTCTTTTGCTTTTTATCATTAGTTTCTAATAGCCTTGAAACTTGTATCTCACTCTTTTATTTTCTTGCATGATGTTTATATGGTCAACAAAAGGCTGTTGCTGATGTTGAGAAGGCAGTGATTGAGGCCTTAGAGAGGCAATATGCAGATGTTTTGGCACCACTCAAGGATAGCATGACACCCAAAAAGTTTGGCTTGAAATATGTTCAGAAACTTGCCAAACGAAATTCTCTATGCCCTTATAATGTTCCTGAAGAAGTGAGTATTTTGGTTCTCATGTTGCTCTCCTCTCTCTCTCTAACCCATGACTTCTAGCCTATATAAGAGGGACCACCAAGAAAGCATTGACATCTCTTGAGTGAATTCATTATAGAGCATTGATGGTGGATTTCCTATTTCAGGTAGGTATTTTCCTCAATACCATGAAACGGTTACTAGATGTGCTGCGCCCCAAGATTGAGACGCAGTTAAAGTCATGGGTTGCCTGCATACCGTCGGGTGGAAGTTCAGTTGCTGGTGAACGCCTAAGTGAAGTTACAGTGATGCTAAGAGCTAAGTTCAGAAATTACTTGCAAGCTATCGTAGAAAAGCTTGCTGACAATGTAAGTGCACCCATTCTTGGCTTTTTAACTTCTATTCTTTCACGTTAAGTAATGCTTGATTTTGACAAAACAGAAAATAATTAGGTCATATAATTTCTGGTTTGCAGACACGACTTCAGGGTGTGACTAAACTGAAAAAGATCATCCAAGATACGAAGGATGCAGTTGGGGAGTCTGAGATTAGAGAAAGAATGCAGCCATTGAAGGCTCTGCTCACAGACACTATTTGTCATCTTCACAATGTTGTTGAGAGTCACGTTTTCATTGCGTTATGTCGGGGATATTGGGATCGAATGGGTCAGGTTAGTTTATCATTCTTTATTGGCAATGTCCAAGTAGTGAGTTGTAATGGATGTCTTAAATCTTACAGCTCCCCTTGTGATTGCAGGACGTGCTCAACTTCTTGGAGAATAGGAAAGAGAATAGGTCATGGTATAAAGGTTCACGAGTTACAGTAGCGGTAATGTTTTATGGCATTTTTCCTGATTGTTATCGTTATTATTTTTTGATTATTTATTATTGTTGTTGTTGTTGTCAGCTGACCCAAATAGTTGGGATAAGGTTTGGATGATAATGATGATGATGATGATGATGTTTTTAGTATTGTTATTAATATCTGATTAGGTGCTCCTTGCAGAGAATGCTCTGAAAATGCTCGAAATATCTGTCCTTGGGAAATTACCTGAAAGACCTTCATCCAAAGTTGTAACAGGGTTTTCTAGGTCTAGTAACAGGGTTTTCTAGGTCTAAAACCTTGGTAGTGTTTTGAGTGTTCTCTGTGGGTGCATTATCAGAATCATTTTATGAGTTTTATACCTCTTTAACGACATTTTGAGTTATGCATTTTCCAACTGACTTGTGCATTTCTTTTCATTTTGTTGGGCTTTTGGTTATGGTTTTGCAGATATTGGATGACACATTTGCATCTCAGATGCAGAGACTGAAGGGGCATGCTTTGCAAGAGAAGGACTTGGAGGCTCCGAGGTCAGTAATGGAGGTGCGGTCTATGCTCTGTAAGGATGCACCAAACCACAAGGACTCCAACTATTTCTACTACTAGATGGATGGGCCGGATATTGTAGATAGAAAAGAGGTGAATCAAAGGCATATTGGGCTTATTTTTGAAGATAATGAAGGGAAATATAACGGCCTACAAGAATCATCAAAGGATAAAGATTTCGGAATCTCTGGCAGGAGAGATGCATCTGATCTCTTGAGCAAGAAAATATAAGAACCATGTCATAATCAAGTCTTCATCTCTCTCTCTCTCTCTCTCTCTCTCTCTCTCTATGATTGTGCTCATATATATGTACAGGTGAAAGGGACATAATTAAGTTGAAATAGGACTGTATTAGTGGGTTCTATTCCAAGAATGCTGAAGAGCCCCGATCTGGTTTTGAATGGTGTTATTTGTTTATTTTTCATTTAGAATGAATCAAGAAAAGGGCCTGTTATACAGGTTCGTTTACAAGCCTTACCTGCTGTGCATTTCTGTCCTTTTAATTATGCGAATGCATTTGGCAGAGATGGATCCCCACAGCCCCGGTGATGTGTGCACATTCTTGTTCAATTCAATCGATTTTCTTCAGTGAGCATGCATTTTGGCTCTCATTTGTCTGGATATTTTGGCACACTTGTATGGACAGTTGATTAAGGTATGTTATTTGAGAATCTGAATCCACATTTACTGTACTTCCTGTTTCCTACTCCCAATCAAATTTTACGAATGGTGCTTGTGACCACATCTTTAAGCACTAACAAATCTTCTGAGTTCGATCTCAGACAAATGGAGGCACTTGCCATAGGGTTGTAGGTTGAAGGGGAAAACATGACTAAATAATTTTGTAGGTATTTATGGATTCAGCATATCTGCTTTTAGTCTTAAATTTTTTAGTATTTTTGGATTCGACAGGTCTGCTTTATTTTTGGAACTTCAGGTTTCTTAGTCAAAGGTACAAAATATCCCATAATTTTTTAAGTTTTTATGGATTCAACATATCTAAGTAGTCTTAAATTTTAAAATATTTATAAATTCAACAGATCTGTTTTATTTTTGGAACTTCAAGTTTCTTAATCAAAGGCACAAATTTCCTCGAGGGTTTTTGACATCGGAAGTGTATTTGTCTAGTTGGGTTTTGAGGTTAGGCTTCACTTTTGAACCTAAAGCTTATGCCTTATGTTAACCTCCCAACGATGGCATATCCATAGGAGGAAAGGACAAGTGTATATCATCTTCTATGTTGCCAACGATGTGAGTATTATACATCCAAGTTTATTTTTTTATATATTATAATTCACTATTAAGGTTAAATGACTTATATATTTTAATTTAAATTTAAATTTCATAATGACAGTTTTATCCCGATAAACAGTAGTAATTGTGAATAGTATTCATGGAATAAAAAAAACTATAAAGATCCTAGAATTTTTAAAAAACTAGAAATCCTAAAAATAAATCTTAAAATTAAAATTAAAATAAAAATATATATCATTTAAAATTGAATAGAAATTAAAACATAAGTGTATTTTTGCCCTCTATCATTTTCACTTGGAAAACTCGTTCTCAAATTTTAAAATGTGTTAAGATGAATTCAACATCAAAACCACGTTCTTCAACCATCTTCTTTGTCAGCTCAAATATTATTCGTGGAAAAATAATTCCTCAAGAAACGGATCCAGATATGTATATTATGAATTAGGGCCATAATTTGCAGATTCTGAATCAACCATACTCTCTATGCACTACTATGATTTCAATGGCTTAAATCTCTTGAATGCTCCACCCTTTCAATATTAATGAGATCATCAAAGGCTATGATTTGGATCAATCTTTATGTTGCCTTCTCTCCATATTTTTCACCCTCTTCCAAAATCTCTTTATTATTCTCTTGATCTTTATCATAGATCAGATCTCCTAAAAAATCTTATTGTTCATCTAAATATATATCGAAGATTGGTGGTGAATCCAAATCTATAACTTGCTTATTTTCCATGTAATTTGTGTTAGGATAAAAAATCTCATCATTTAAATCAGAAACCCGAGTGATGTTCTCAATATCTAGGTCTTTTGTCGTTATCTTCAACACTCAATTCTCCATACAAAATGCAAAAGTGAAAAGGTTTGTGCTCGAGATCCTTTTGGACTAAAAGATTACTATCTTGCTCATTATTGAGGTTCTTGAATTATTTCGTTAGCTGTTGAACTTGCCTTTCAAGTTCTTGAATTCGGTCATCTATTGGATCATGAGGTGGATCTACAAAAGTACCCCTTCGACGGCCCCATGTCGCAACCATGGTTTTGTCGAAATCACAAACCTTAGATAGATGATCCACAAAAACTTGTTGAAATCAGCCATATCTAGGTTTTGTTGTTGATCTAGTGTTAAAAATCCTAAAAAATAAATCTTAAAACTAAAATCAAAATGTACATCTTTAAAAATTGAAAAAAAAATAATAATAAATGTAATTTTCCCCCCATCACAAACCGCATGTATATAATGAGGTAATACCTGTTAATGGTTTTCCAAATTTCATAATGAAAGAATGGTAAAACAGAAATAACATCCTTTATTTTTAAAAAATGGAATTACGGACGTCAATTTGGAAAAAAAAATGCCCTTCTTTTGCTAAACTAAAATTACAGAATTTTTTCAATATTTGCCTGTTAAATCTTCCATTTTCTCCGATTTCCAATAGCTTTTCCTTTTTTTATTTTTCCCCCTTTTTCAACACTTTTCCCTTTTTTGCAAACCTCAAATTTTCGTTCATAACACCCCTTACCGATATTTAACAGAAGGACTGCCCCCAGCCACTCGATTATGAAAGTTTTTCAAACATTGGTTTGACTTCTCTCTCTTCATGTTTGGATGATGAAATGAAAATTTCCATATTTATGCAAAGAGTAAATGATCTACGATGTGAATATACAAAACTCCATCTCTTTGCCTTGTCTTAATCCCCTTGAATAGAAGCTAGAGGGCTTCTACTCAACCTCCATAATTCTGAAGCCTGCATACTCGAGCACATGCACTATGGCCTACTTCCTTAGTATATTGAAAAAAGCAAATTGGTGAATTGTAGAAATCTGCTTATGAAAGTAGGTTTTTTTTTTTTCTTTGGTAAGTAAGTAGAGGTTTTCTTTTCCTCTTGTAAGGAACTCTAGCCCACCAACTCAAAAAAAGAAAAAGAAAACAGGGATCCCCTAAAGAACTGTTTTCCTGTGGCTTTGGTTTGGGTTGTACGTATTGTTTGAGGACCCGTTTTCTCTGCGGCCAAGCCCGCCTATGTAGAAATACGGGCTTCTTAATAAATCTATTTTTTTTAGATGGATTTTAAGACTTAATTTTTAAAGACACATAATCTCTAACATGGAGATCATGAATATGAAAAAAAAAAAAAATTAAAAATAATAATTATAGTAGCAAAACATTTGGACAGTTAGTTTCCATTGTTTTTAGATGGAACACCTACTTGCATCCATCTTTAAGATGGATGTTTTACACTTTTTTGGCAACATATGTAGAAGTGCGTTCCAGCCCGCATGAAACAATTTTCCATTGTTTGGAGGCCAAACACACCAATGTTGTTCTATGTATCAAAAATCAAACCAGAACAATTAACTGGACATGGGCCTGGAAGCGATTCAACTGGCCTAAACCAGCCAGTTCAATCGTTCGAACTAGACAAGTCTCGGGCGGCCAAAAATGTGTTAAAACCAAAAAAAAAGTACAAAAAAATATGAAAGAAAATAATTGTAAAGAATCGATTTTTGGTGTCTTTAAATTAGGGGTTATTAACAGCGAGCCTTCTTTTTGTTGCAGAATAAAATTAATTTAGTGAAAATTAAAGAACGACGAATAGATTTGGTTCTATTAGTGTTCCAGGCCAAAGAGTTACTGCTAAATCCTGATTCAAGGACAATTAGATCTGGTACTACTTAAGAACCTTAAGGACATCAAGATGTGAGCCTTGTTTACTCTCAAAGTAGGATCATCTGCTTATAGTTCAGGTCCCCTTTCATACATGGGATCAAGATTAAATATAAATTTTAAAATTTTAAAGTTTTTAAAATAAATTATAGTAGCAATTTATTAATTTTATTCAAAATATTATGAACTTTTAGAGTTCAATTTTTTTTTTTTGGAATAAAAGATATGAAAGGCAAAGAGTAAGGCGTGAAACCCGGCAGGCCCGGGTGCCTTTAAAGCCCATATGTCACAGGATGGGTTCGTGCTTGGCAAAGGGCGCATCGAGCCAGAGTGGGCCTTAGTATGAGGACTGTTGTCCTAACAGGCCAGGGCGGTCCTTAGTATGAGGTCCAACAAGGCCTAAGTTATGTAGAGGTGTAATCTTGTCGGGTAGCCGACATGTCCAAGGTCTGGGCCGCTTCATAGGGCTTGCTGGCTGGGTTAGCTCAGCAATCAAAGGCCTATTAGCTTAACAGGCTGGGTCTGGGTAGAACCGCCGGCCCATTCCATTTACACCCCTGGCAAACAGAGATGGGCAGTATATTCTCTCTTAAAACACGAAGAACTCATTTCAAAGTCCTAATAAATGAGGTTTCAGTGACATGCAAGATTATGATAATGATTTATATGATATTTTATTTAATTGTGTATTTTATTCATAGATTTTCTGGTTCAAATTTTAATAAAATAAGTTATAACATGTGGTAATTTGATCCATGGTAAATTTCTTTTGGATAAAGAACTTTCATGGCAGACCACCACTTTCCATTGTTGGTTCATGGAAAAGTGGATCCACCCATGTGAAAGCACATTCCCATATAGTATTCCATTAGTACTATTTTGTGAAGCGCACCCGCTTTCCCATGGGCCCATCGATGCTTACACCGTAGCCATAATAAATAAAGTTGAACAAATCTCAATTTTATATTGATTCTCTTAGTTTCTTTTTTTCCTTGAAGAATATGCCATATTTTACTTTCAAAATGAATTTATAGTTCTCAGTTTAAAACATAAAACTCAAATTATGTATCATTTGATTGGTTGTGTATGTGCCTGCATTTTGGAAAAGTGGGAAATTTTGGACATCCATTCTTCTATTAAACTCACACTAACAAAAAATATAAAAAAAATATTTTTAATAAAATTAAATGACCAAAATACCCTAAAAATTTCAAGGGGTATTTTAATCATTATTTTTTATTGAAAATTATTGTTAATATTTTTTATAGGTACGCTTGAAAAGATAGCATGTACTAAATATCATATTCAGAAAATTTGTATTAAAAAAACTAAAAATAAAATACTTTGAAACATCGGATCTAAAATCAAACGATGAGTGGCTCTCTTGATAAAAAATTGAAAGCTGGATTTTAATAAAAGAGAATAGAACTTCTATGTTGTAGAAAGATCATAGAAAACTTTCCCTAGAGATTATTCTCCAAACTTCAAACTGCCTAAATAAATGCATACAATGTTTAGAAAATCAACTCAGCCAAAATATTCATTTGGGCCTTGGCCGAGTCTTGAGTAACCCGCCCAAGTCCAACTCCCTTTTTTTCTTAAAGGAAAATAAAGACATAATGTAATATGTAAGTAGCGGGAAGCTATTACAATCAAATAGCTAATAGCGTTGACGTAAAGCTGCATCCTTGCAAGCGGTGTTGAGTTTGATTCTTGAGGACTTTAAACGTCGCTTTTGAATTCCATCATATAAAAAAAATAAAATACGACTAACCACGGTATTATCTAAACATATAAGACTTAAATTCGCTGTCTTAATCTATAAATAAAATAAAATATGACTAACCACGGAATTATCTAAACATATAAGACTTATATTCGCTGTCTTAATATAAAAGCTGCAGTTTATCTGTCTTAATATAAAAGGTGCAGTTTATATAGAGCCTAGGCTCTAAACAATCAAATTAGAGCCTACCTTCAAATGGTCAATGTTGTAAGTCTTTGTGATAGATTTAAAATATATTTTTATATTTATTTATAAAGTTTAAAGGTTAAAAAATAGTGGAGATCCATAAATCTATGAAAACTTGAAAATTGACGGTCCAAAAATGCATTACAAAATACACTTTCCGAAACTTGAAATCCATTTTTTTCATGTGCATACATCTTGATGTCGAGATGATCAATTTGAAGATATTTGGGTATCAAAACAACCTCTTCTAGTGAATTTTTTGTGGTAGGCTCAAGTTTGATTGTTTAGGGCCTCGTCTCTATATAAACTTTTCCCTAATAAAAATAAAGTTTATAAACATCATGTACAACCTACTCACTGCATGCATACAAAACCCCACACTAGTGTAGCCCATTCCCTTGGGAAGGAAGTGAACTTGCATATTACATTAACAACAAAATAACTTGGTGCAGAAAATAGTGTCGGCTTACGTTCAAATAACATAGATCCACCAGAATGGTAAATATAAATGGGGGCAGAAAAAGCATGATCAAGGGCATTACAGACATTTAAGATGCATGCAATGAGGCGCATGTTTTATGGTATACTTAGTCTCAAAAAATGCAGCGGCTGCAATGATAAAAATCCGAGAGGCATAGCACAAGAAACACCAACCATTTCTTTCAGATGATGCCAAGGAGCAATGCTCAACATGGAAATTAATTCGATTGCAAACTGGTTCATGGATTTATGTACAAAGCTTAAGATATCAAATAATGCCAAATGTCATGAGAAATTGCGAGAGAGACGAGAGATTTATATACAGAAGAATACATATGGAAGCATGATCAATCACCTTCACAATTTCCTGATCACTGAAATGGCGTCACATCTTTGGTCACGAAAGGGTTCATGGAGTGCCAAAGAGCAAATCCCTAGTGGGTCTTCTCCAACCACAAAGGAAACTCACAATAGCTTTGATATTACATGACAGGAAGTCCAGAAGGCCGCAGAGGCTGCCCTGAACAAAGCTGGATTCTGGTATATCCTGCAGCAAGACGGGGGGTTAATGTTGTAGATAAACAGTGAGATGCCTGGTCTTGGACATCAATCCTAGTGGAAACAAATTTTCTTTTTTGATTAGTAATGAATCACACGGAAGGTATTATTGAATTGATGTAAAAGAGGATCAAATCATGCAACAGCCCTAATATAGCCACAATAAATATATTCTCTATTCTTCACACATCCATTAAGGCAGCCTCTCTATTGCATGCAGGTGAAGACCGGGGACTCTAGAAGCAACTAATGATGAAACTTAGTAGACAAGCCCATGCATGTTTTTTTTTTTCCTTTCTCCTATGCTGTTTGCCAGTTAATAAAAATCAAGGACATACACTCAAAGCATAATAATAAGTTAGCCATTAGATCCCCTTTTTTTATACTTTTAACATTGTATTAAGAGTAGAAGTACTACAAAAATTGCCCGGAAGGGGTTACACGTCATCAAGAAAGGTGACAAAGCAAAAATTAAAAAAGCAGGATTACATCATAAGAAATCAAGGCAAATGGAAACAGCCTGCAGATGCTACAACTACAAGATGTAAAATGGCGCAAAATAACACTCGGCATAAAACTACTCCGTAGAGGCTCCTTGCTTAGTTCGTGCATCGGCCACTTGGTTGGCGTCCCTCCAGGTATGCATCGAAGAGAGATGCATATGCCTGCAAAGATCGGAAATCTCGTCAAAGATAGCCCAAAGTCTCCAACGTTGGGTAGATTAATGAGAGGCCCAGAAGAGGATATTTTTGGAGTCCCCTTCCACTACTAGAGAAGAGCTCCAAGAAGGGTTGAAGAGTCCAAGGCCTTCCTGGAGAGCACGGGCTTCAGCCTCGGTGGAATCCGCAATACCAATAGAAGAGGCAAAGGAGACAAGGGACATGATTTCAATAGATACTCCCTATTCCTGCCGGTCCTGGGTTGCCAAGAGAGGATCCATTGAAGTTGAGTTTGATTTTGCCCTCCTCAGGGGGCCTTCACAGAGAGGAATGAGGCACCCTCCTGAGCCTATGGTAAAGAATGTTGGACCAATCGAGGAGGAAGTCCGAGGCTGATAGGAGCTTGAAATGGCTGTGGTTGGTCCCAGAAAATCACCAGGCCCTTGATAGATTCCTTGGTTTTGTGTCGGGGGAATATTGGCCTCTGAAAATTCTGTTATTTCATTCCTTCCCGATGAACCCAGAGAACAACTGCTACCGTATCCTTCCAGAGCAAAGCTCCTAATTTAGGCCAAGGAAGATGAGCTGATTGCTGGAATAGGTGAAGCACCGATGCCAAGGTGACCCATAGCCAGCCAAAAAGTTAAAGTAGGTCCTCCCAGATGCTACCCACAAAAGGGCAGTGAATGAATAGATGGACTCTTCTTCAGAAAAGCACATCACACATCTGTTGGCGGTTTGAATGCCTCTTCTTTGAAGTTGGTCAACTGTTAGGACTCTCTCCCACAAGGCAAGCCAATTGAAGACCTGAATCCTGGGAGGACTGAAAGAGTTCCAGGCTTTTGTGATGGTGGGACGATTTTCTGATTCCCAAAGTGGGGGGAGTTTAGTTTGTGAAAGAAAGATGAGGCCGAGAAGATCCCAGACGGAGCAGAGGTTCAAATGATTTGATCCTCCCCTTGGTTTGGTAAGGGAAAAGAATGGAGGAGCGAAGAGAGTTCAAGAAATCCTGGGAGCTCTACATCCCACATGGGTCTGCGAAAGTCTGGGTTCCAAAGTCTAGAGGAGCCTGTGGTGGCACAAAGCTCTTCTATGGAGGCTGCAGGGTTTCTGGCTAGACGGAGAGTTGCGGGAAGCGAGAGGAGAGGAGGGTATGCCCTAACCAGAAGGCTAATGAACCTCACTTTCAATCCTACTTTTGGGTGAAAGCGAATGAAATTTATGAAGAGATGAAAGAAGTGGAAAATGGACTTCCAAAACCCCGAGGCTGAGTGCAAGTGTCTGTTGGGGATGGACCAGGGAGATGGGGACATGCGCTATTTGTGGCAGAAGATTTGGTGCCAAAGTTGGCCACTCTGATTGGCAAGTCTCCACCACCATTTGCCTAAGAGAGCCAAGTTGTTTTTTTTAAGATTTCGGATCCCCAGACCCCGAAAGGCTCGGGGTTGGCATACTTGGTTCCAGGCTAAGAGATTGTACTTTTGGGGGGCCTGTCTCAGGACCACAGAACGTTGTGCATCAACTGTTCAAGACGGTGAGCCACAGAAGCAGGGATATGGAAGAGGGATATTTAGAATATAGGGACACAAGAGAGTACTGCTTTAATGAGAGTTGTTCTACCTGCAGGAGAGAGGTATCTGCCCTTCCATGTAGCCAATTTCCGCTCGAATTTGTTGACTAAATGACTCCACTGGGCTTTTTTGGGTTTGCCGTGGCAAAGAGGTAAGCCGAGGTAGGTAGAGGGGAGAGTATCAATACCACAGCCCCAACTCAGCATAGGATTGAAGAGTGAGGGGGTTCAAGGTGATGCCTATCATCTTTAATTTCTCCGAGTTAATCTTGAATCCAGTGGCAAAGTGGAAACAGTGAAGGAAGAGGAGCAAAGTTTATATCTGATTGCTTGAAGCTTCACAGAAGAGGAGTGTGTCATCGGCGTATTGCAGATGGGATATGATAGGCCCATTGGCGCCGATTTTGAAACCCTCTACTAAGCCAGATTGGTACAGCCTAGTGGTGGCTCTACTGAAGACTTTGGCCACGATGGCAAAAAGAAAGAGGGAGAGGGGATCTCCTTGTCTGAGACCCCTAGAGGAGGAGAAGTAACTCTGAGAACTGTTGATTAGAATGGAAAAATAGGGACTGCAAATGCAGCACCGAATCCATTTCCTCCAACTAAGGCCGAAGCCCATCCTCCTTTTGGCTTCAACAAGCACGTCCCAATCAATGTGATCGTAGGCCTTTTCCGAGTCCAGTTTGACTATTAGACTTAGGGTTTTGGAGGTGATCCTGGAGTGGATGTATTCCTGCGCTAAGAGGATTCCATCCAAAATTTGACGATTCTGAATGAACGCACTCTGATTGGGGGAAATGACGGAAATTAAGACTGACTTAAGCCTGGAAGCTAGGTTTAGCAGAATTTTGCAGGAGCTAGTCATGAGACTAATAGGTCTGAAATATTTGAGCTCCTCTTCTCCTTCTATCTTGGGAATGAGGGCTATGAATGTTGCATTCATGCACTTGTGAATGATTCCTCAGGTATGAAAATCCGCAAAGAATGATGGAAAATCAGGGCGCATGAGGTCCCAGAAACGCTTAAAAATTTCCAATGGGAAGCCGTCAGGTCCAGGGGTTCTGTCTTGTCCCAAGGCGCAAATGGCAAAAAGAATCTCAAATTCAGCAAATGGTCTTCGAGCAAACTGCTTGATCTGAGGTGAGGGTAAGGAAGAACATGTCGTCCACTTTGGGAGTGGAGTTGGGCGACCTGGAGCCCTGAAGAGGTTATGGAAATATTCTGTAATAGTTCTTTCGATGAGAGGTGGGTTATCTATGGTGATACCGTGGGATGTGATTTCATATATGGAGTTAACCCTCCTCCTGCAATTGCTATCCTATGGAAAAGACTGTGTCAAGGTCTCCACAGTTATGCCATTTAACCCGGGAGCGTTGCGCCTAAAATATTTCTTCCTTTCTGAGTAAGAAATGATAGTCGCCCTTGGATTGGAACCAAAAAAGGAACTCATTGGAAGAGAGGGGGTGGGGGTTTCTTCAGTCGAATTGAGGCCTTGAATAAAGGAGAGGAGACTGTTTTTGTTCCTGGAAATTGCTAAGCAGCTGTCTACTCCAAGATTTCAGGGAGTTTTTGACTAAGGACAGCTTCTTTTGAAGTCTGTACCGTGTCCAACCTTGAGTCAGTGGGGAGAAGGACCTCCACCAGAGGGGCAGGAAAGAAGAGAGACTGGGTTCCTCTATCCAGACCATTTCAAAGGGCATGGGTCCCTTGGGGATTGGTAAGGTATCCAGCAGGATTGGTTTGTGGCCTGAAGTGGTTTTGGGAAGAGCTAAAGAGAGAGTCCCAGGAAAATATGTGTCCCAATCAGGTGAACACAGAAATCTATATGAGCTTTGACCAAGTGTAAAGAGATCCATGAAGGGGGATATCTAGGAGGTCATGTCGTCCAATGAAGTCTGCGAAATCAAGTATGGCTGGTGTAAGCCTAGATGAAGATTTTCTCTCATGGGACCATCAGGTGACATTGAAGTCTCCTCCAATGCACTACCAGGATGACAGTTGGGCTGCCGCTTCATCAAGCTCTTGCCAAAGAGAGGGATCTCGCGGAGTCGGAATTTGGAATCTCACTGAAGGAATGACCTTTAATAGAGCAAAATGGCAGACCAGGATTCGTGTAGCCAACCCCCATTAATTAGGAAAAGGCTATGATGATGATGATGATACTGCTAACAATTTCCATGGAAGACCATCGAAAATTCTGGAAAGGGCGATTGTAATGGAGTGGGTGGCACATAGGCAGACGGAAAGGTCAATGGAGGAGGGGTCGTTCCAAATGACCCATATTCCACCTGAGGCCCCTTCGGCTTCGAGCACGATCAACTGGCAGGTCTGTGACCCCACACTTGTCTAACAAGGAGAAGAGAGGGTGAGGGAAATCTGTCTTGATTTCTTGAGAGGAACTGTCTTGATTTCTGCAACCTCTCACTTGCCAAAAGGGAAGGGGAGTGCTTAGAGCAGTATGCAGTAAATGTCTTGATTTCTTGAGAGGAACCAAGGCCCCGAATGTTTCAAACAAGAATTTTCATATTCTGGGGAGGGAGAGAGATCTCCTGACCGTCTAGGAGTGGCTCAAGAAGGTGTAGCCATCGGGGAGGACGGAGCTCTGGAGGAAGGGGGAAGCCCATGGTCATAATCTACACCACTAGTGAGGTTTGCGAGTTCTCTGGAACCATTGGAACTTACTTTGAACTTGGTTTGGGTATTGGATCTCAAGAAAGCTTCGACATCGTCCTTGGAGCTGTCGAACTTGAAGCCAATCACGCGAAGTACCTGGTCAGCATCGCCATGTGCTCTATCCATGGTTGAGATAAAACTGGATCCCACCAATAGGGCGGATGAGGACGAGGAGGATGAACTTGGAGCCAGAGAAGAAAGGGCTGAGAAATTGCTCGCTGGAAGCTCCCGATACGCAGAAGGGCCCAAAGATGACAGGATAAGAATTGCTGGTGGGGGGGTAGTGGAGCCGGGGACTGAGCGAAGGGAGGGCAAAAGGGGGGGTGTCTCAGATCTAAGAGGGGCACCGGGGGGATGGGGGGGAACGGGGTGGGGGAGGCGGGATGCAGGGAATAGGCGCAAGAGGGGAAAGAGGGGAAGGAAGGAGAGTGCTGAGTGGTTGATTTGGGGGTAAGGCCAGATATCAGGGGGGGGGTGCAAGGAAAGGCGAGAGATACGGGGGAGTAAGAGGGTGCATGCAAAGAAGTGTTGGATAAGAGGGAGCATCGAAGGAAAGAGGGTGGGCAAGGAGAAGGGCCATGGAAAGGGTAGGATAGGGAGGGTGCTTTCCAAGTAAAGAGGGGGTGGAGAGGGGGACAATGCCGGAGGGAGAGATGCTCTACGTCCGCGAGTTCCAACAGCTTGTCTGGTTCTGTTGTTGTGAGCCATGGGCGAAGGAGGAGAAGGAGGGTCTGCATACGGTGCCAGGAAACAAGGTCCCAGAGAGGTGAGAGTTGCACTCAAGCCTCAGCTGCCACAGAGGAAGGGGGGGCGAGGAGAGTTGGGTGAAGGGGAATAGGGTCAGCTCAGGAATGAAGAGGGGCTCCATCAGGGGAGGTGAAGGTAGAGGTGGATGGGGGAAGGACCTCGGAAAGAGGGGCTCATGATGGAGGGACAAGGGGGGGATGAGGAGATGGCTGGGGGGAGGTGACGAGGGGAGTAATAGGGAGGGATGAGAGCAGGAGATAGGTTTAGGGGACAAGGAGACTAAAACAACGAGAAAGAGGATTTCAGTTTCCAGAGGAGGGAGGTGAGGCGGTGTGGAGTCTAAGAGAGATAGGGGTGACGACAAATGATGGAATGGAGAGGGTACGATGGGAGAGGATGGCAGCTGGATGGAGGGTGTAGGATCGAGCGCACGAGAATGCCTCCATGCCAGAAACCCACGTCTACAGTAGAAAGGAGAGAATCAAAGTCATTTTGTATGCAATGCTGAATGAAGCCTACATCAATTAGAAACCTCCGCCAGAAACCCATGTCCCTACATAAGCACCTTTCTGGCCATGAAACTTATACCAGTGTGACAGATCAAAAACAACCATGTGAATATATGATGTAGGCGGCACGTGTACTGCACATTTCAGAATTATTCAAAGGCAAGGCCATCAGTTCATGATTAGAAGCTTATTTTGATTAGGAGCCCTCTTTAATTAGGGTTTAAGGTCTATAAATGGGTCAAGAAAGAAGGTTGAGAGTGGCATTGGATATTATTGTTTTGAGTTCCCTGGTTTAACTAAAGATATGTAAGATCCCACCATTTCTTCAATCAAATTATCAGAACCTTGCTCTTTCTTCCTGTTTGTTAGTTCGATTTTACATCTCTATGAAGTTGTCAGTCATGCTCTGCAAATCCAAGAAATAACCGAAGGTTTTGAAGAATTTGAACTCCTGTCCATAACTGATTTTTCTTCCTATGCTGGGGCATATGGCAGCCATGATGCACACAGACACAAGTTCACCACACCAAAAGCAGATGAATCACATTTTCCCAACTGTAATATTTATTGATTGCTCCAAAATATTCTTGGGAGGCGTTGGTTTCAGAAGTAACAGCTAGACGTTTTAGATTACTATAAAGAAATTCTGCTTTTCAAGACAATAAGATACTCGGTATTGACATTATATCAAGATGCCCTTTAGCCCTACCTTCAAGCAAAGCTAGCAATTGCCTGGGACACACAAGCCCTCACCTCTCATGAACCCAATTCAGAAATATTTCAAAATTGTTGCTAGATGTCAAATAAAAGTAACTTGTTATTAAAAAAATTGCAAGCTTTTCCAGTGCAAATCGAAAAAAATACAAAGCCTTTTTTCTATTCTTGTGATGTTGTTTGGGTGTTACACAAGTATTTTTTTTGTAGACCCCACTATAGGCAACACTCTCCCACAGACCCCTCACCTCACCAAGATGGTCTCTCCCTTTCTATCCCTCACATCTTCCAAAATCCAAACCAGAAAGTCTTCCTTGAGTATGTTACTGCGACCATTTCCAATGATCTTCCACCAGAGAATCACAAATTCCCAGCAACCTTGAACTCTTTCTTCAACACCTTATTTTCTCTCTCTAGAGAAAGAAACAAGAGTTCAATCCCTAAACAAATCCATTCCTCCCAAGACATGCCTGTCATCCTCTCCTTCTTGACCCAACTGTTCCTTTAAAGCTCTTCACAAGCAGACCGTGTTCCCTAGAGACCATGTGCCATCTCTGCATTCATTCATACAATCAAACCATGTTCCCAATATAAAACTTTCTTAGCACCCCACCTTTGCCCTCCTCTCTCATTTCTCTCATCTATCTGTCTGCCCACTCTTCACTCTTGAGGATCCAATTTCCACTACTATCTCAATACCATTGTATTTAAGATGGTTTGTTATCATTCCCCATTAAGTGAATTACAAAAGCTTCCAACTAAAAAAATTATAGTTATTGTCAGTAGTTGGAGTTTAATGTATCACTAATATACCATTTGTTTCCTAATGTTAAAAGAGGAGTAATTGATGACTAAACAAACTTTCAATTAAAAAAATAATACATCAACATGCAAAACGAATAAACAAAAATGCCATGATATTTACATGGAGACATATCACATAAAGGAGACAACACTAGACATACACATACCCATGATTTTCTGGACCATAAATTGACTTATCCAGGCATTTTACTTTCTGAAACATTTTTCCCTTTTTTCAGTTTGCTTTTGAGATCCAACTTTAGAACAAATATCAAGACACAGTACGACAATCTCTGTAGTCTTTGCCAACATAAATAGTATCATCTGCAACCCATTTAAAGAATATGATCATAATAAATTTAAATGCATATGCAGCCCCCGTAAGAACTGGAAAGTATAACCTCTAGTAGATATCAGAATTACATGCTAAACCGTCCTAAGTACAGAATTCAAAAGACACCGTAAATGCGTTTCTCAAAATGCACAGCGGCCATGCACCATTTTAAATAACCGATATGACATGCTTCAGTCTACAAGTATAACAGTTCCTTTACATTCAAGAAACACCATCCAAAGAAAACCAGAAATTTTCTAATTAATTCAGGAAGTTAAAATCAACAATGAGAACTGAATGACATTAGAAATGCCATGGAAATGTCATTTGATCATGAATAATAGCATCCAGGCCATTCTTCAAAACAAGGAAATCTGGTGCTCAAACTCCTATTGAAAATAAATAAATAATGGACACGTCATTTCTAGGTCAAACCAAACAAAATTGGAACTATGAAATGGAAAAACCTACAAATTTGGAACATAAGTATGGATACATGTCATAAAAAATAGGAAATGCATGCGTGACTTGAAACTTTGATAATCAGATGAAGTATTTGAGAATCCAAAGATAAATAAAGTTCACTATATAAATGAACATTCTTGCTTCATTTGACAAGTAGGCCATAATGTAAGAAATACTCTAGTACAACCACGAAAGCCAATGTCCATATTATTCAGAAGCGATTATATATATACAAAAAATATTTTATTTTTATTGCTTCTTGAAGCCACAAACTGCTCAGGAATTCAAGCATGCACAATGGACACAGATAGCCCTAAACGTGGAATAAAAGGAGTATGTCTTATTGTTGCTAAATAACACAAAGCAGAACCTTAACCTACCCAATGGCAGTGGCTCCCCAAGATGCTACATTGTAGATAACTTTGCTTCCATCCCATGCTCTCTGAAGTTTCCCCTTTTTCTTTTTGACAGAGAATGTTTTGCTCAGAGCTGGATTGACACTAGTGTTAGAAGCATGTAAAAGGAAAAATATGTTCAATTGACAAAAGAATGGAAAGAAGAAGAGTATGAGTCCACATAGTAACCCTCTGAAGTATAAACAATCCTAACTCTTACCTTCTTGGAGTTGATTGGGTGTTAATTCCTGCAAAACATAATGAAATCCATCAAATTCCATTCAGGGTATTTCTAAATTGCAACTGGATAAAATTGAAATTTAGTAAATAGCTTATTTGTAAGGTGGTTTAAAACATTTCTTTAGCAGCCAGTTCTATAATTTCAGATGTACGGAAAAAATCACCAATACAATGAAGAATGTGTATTATATAGAATGACAAACAGCAGTTATGGACTGACTGAACTCTAAAATCCACAAATGATTAGTAGTAGGAAAGGGCAAACCTCATTTTTCCTCTGACTTTTAGAAAGTCCAAATTGCTGCCTGAGTTTAATGTTTTCCAAATATGCCACCCAGGTTTTCCATCTGTTTCACTAATGCCACGATTTTTATGACTTTAAACTATGCTTCCCAAAATATCCCTCTTAATTGTCCCATTGGCTCTTTTCCTCACGCTACCCAAAGTCCCAAACCCATTGCCTCTTTCTACCCTATCTCTTTAATCTCTCTCTCTCTCTCTCCAGTCGTGGAGCAAGGCACACG
>NW_006497952.1:420503-443995 GCF_000471905.2 Amborella trichopoda | reverse complement strand
AGTGTGGTCCCTCGTGGACCATACTAATAAAACTATGTTTATTGATACTGATTTGTATTTGACGGTCTAGGACAGTCAGTTGGGAAAACCCTATGTTACATGGGCATAGAAAATTAACGGATAAGGGTTTTAATAGGTCATCCATTAATGAAGTCAAAGTATACCTAGATGAGCAAACCGAGAGACTATGTGACCCTTGTGTGTGATAGTGGCTTTCAATACGGGGGTCATAGTCTCATCCATGTACCATCACACAACATGCATAATGATAGACCATTTCGGAAAAGTAAACCACTTTTTAGGGTGAAGCTTATGCATGTGCGAGAGATACCCCTATGCGTCATAGAAGTTGTGGTTGCATTAGGTCTAGGTGACATTGGCACGTCCCTAGAGGAGAATATGAATCTACAAACTGAGATTATGACTCCTTTGATCATCGGCCAGACTTTGGTGACACGCTAATGAACCCCTACATGGACTGTGGGTCATGAAAAACATTTGGTCGGTTTGAAAAGGCAAGTGTGGTTTGTAGTCCACATTTGAAGGTGGAGTGCCTCAGTGTTTTATTAATTTAATTCCTTGACCATATGGATCATTTTTTTATCTAGTAAATTTAATTATGTTTATTTTATGATATATATGATTTTAGAATTATTATATGAATTTTTCTAGATCTCTGAATATTTTATTTATCAAATAAATTTTACAATTATTTTATTGAGTTTTAAAATTATTTAAAATTGCATGGGAGCTCATTGTGCATATGGGCCCATCATGGCCTAAATGGTGGGGCTATGAGATCCTCTCATGGGTGGCACACCCCACCATTTTAAAAGCTTTCTATTTTTGTGATAAGTGACTTTGGCTTGTAAGCCAAGTTGCTATGTGTTTTGGAAAAGTATTGGCTTAAGAAAGCTTTGAATAAAATTTTGGAAAGCATGAGAAGGTTTGTGCATTATTTTGGTATACACAATATTATATTTGAAATTATTTTATTTAATTTTTATTGAAGAAAAAATGGTTTAAAAAAGGGGGATAAAGGTTATAGTACCTTCCATAATGTTGATGATCCATCTATGGAATAGATAGCTCAAATCTCTCAATCCACAAGTCACCCAAGATTAACGGTTCATATTCAATCTCACAAGAAAAGACAAGTCAAGGAAAACCCTAAGAAACCCTAATTTTGTTTAAAACCTATAAAAAAGGGATGGTCTCTACCCAAAATCTGTACATACCTTATCTTTAGCTCTCTCTCTCTCAAGCCAAAAAGGGGCACGCCCCACTTTCTCATCTTTGAGATATCTATCTCTCCCACATTGTGAAAACGGGCTAAGGGTTTAGGCTATGGAGTTATTCTCTCTTTCATCTCTCAACTATGGATTTATGGCTAAGGGTTTTAGGGTGTAGCAAAAAGAGAATCCATCTCTCTCAAACTAGGTTGTTAAGGGAATTCACCTAGGGTTTGAGTTTGTGATCAAAAGGGTTCATGTTCCATTAGTGTAGCTTCTCTTAAACGTGTTTTCTGGGTTGAGATTGAATGTTGATCAATGATTCGGCGACATTGGATGGTGGTGACTCGGTGTGGGGGTTGAGGTAATCCCGGCACTCTCTTTTAGTTTCTTGTCATATTTAATTATATTCATAAGAATTATGGATATTGTTTTTTTTTGTTTAAAGAAAATTGGTTTAATGCTATTAAGGTTTTTAAGATATTAGATTTGTTGCTTTTATTTTCTTTGAGGCAAGAGTTGTTGTAATAAAACTACTTGTAAGTGATTTTTGCCAAAAGAAAAGAAAAAGAAAGTAAAAGAGGTGAAAAGAAGAAAAATAAATAAAAACCCCCCCGCTAAGATCGCATTAGTCTTTCTTTCAAAAAATCCCTAATAAACCCGACATTCTTGAAGAAATCAACTGAAGAGTGTTGAAGAAGATTTGCATGAAAACCATAAAACTCAAAACAACCAAAACTCCGCCAAATCTCCATGGTTTCATGTAAAATATATATATAAATGATCGTGGTGGAATGATTTACATTTTCTGATGGTAGTTCGTCTGTTTCAATGTCACAGAGTCTAAAAACAAGATCCCTTACCATGTGGTTAGGAAGAAGCCATCTTTAATGACCTAATTGTGAATTTTGGACATTGTTCATTGCCTTTTTGACAATTTTTGTTTACCCTAATTTCATTGTATTTTTCATCTTTTTTCTTTTTACTTAATTCCCCCAAGTTTTGAGCATCAACCCATATTTAAGGGGGAGCCCTATGTAAACCCCAAAAACACTCTTGTAAGTTAAAGATGACTATTTTCACTTTGAAATTAATGAAATTCTATTACCTTAAAAGATGAGAGAGAAAATTTTTGTGTAAAAGAGTTCTTACCCTTACCCCAAACCTAACTCTAGGTAAACCATTCTCTAGTTAGCCTAACCGAATCCTAACCCACCTCGGTTAAGTCTCTACACTTAACAAAGGATCATCCATACCCAAGTCGTAACCTGAACACACTTCCATACCCTAACCGCGCCTCCATATCCTGCCATACACCATACTCCATACCCTACTATACACCATATCCCATACACTACCATACTCCATGTCCCATACCCTACCATAGTCCACACCATATACCCTACAATAATCTATACATGATACCGTATCGTACTCCATACCCTATACCCTACCCCTACTCATACTCCAATCCAAACCCAACCTAGCCCACCTAACCTAACCCACATAACTCCTACTTAGCTTAGGTTAGCCCTAGAGGAGGCTCTTCCAAAGCGCCGCTCGGGCGGGCTTAGATCCGTCAAACCCCGTTAGTGAACTCGTCTAGGGTGCTTCTGTTAACCACTAAGCACCTTTATTTTTCGTCGTCCATACCCCGTAGAGGGGAGGTATTACTAAAATTTTGCCGAATTTCAGTTAGCCCTTCCTTCCCTACTTGCTTACAAAACCTATACCAAGTCGACGCACTCAAGCCCATATGCTCCAATCCACTCTAGCCTACTTGATCCCCTCTCAACCCATTCGCACCTCCCTAGCCCATATGCTTTAATCTAATTCGGCTCTCTCAAACCCACACGCTTCATTTCACTTGACCCACTTGAACCCTTGATGCAAATTGAATTCAAAAAATTGATTTATTTTAAACTTTATTCTATTTTGAGGCATGGTTTGAATTTTATTTATTGATTGGTTGTATTATGACTTAAAGCATGGGGGGAGAAGGCATATTTAGTTAAGAAGTTGGGGTAGTGAGTAAGTTACCATATAGGAGGTAACTTAAAGTAGGATAGTTGAATGGTTGATAGCTGAAAGTAGAGAGAGAGAGATTTGTGGGCCCCACACGTCATAGAGAGAGAGAAAGTTTGTTAGAGAGATAGACGGCAAGAGAGTTTTTTTTGTGGGTTTGTAGTTGGGAGGAAAATAAAAGCGGGGGACATGCTTCTTTGGAGGGGAATTGGTTATTTTTGTAGAGAATTTTATTTGAAGAAAAAAGGTTTTTTTTTTTGATGCTGAATTCACAACCACTTTAAATTCTTCCGAGTTATTTGATTGGGACAAGTTTTATGTGCTTCCCCAACAATATAAAACTTATATATTTCCCCTTATCCAACCGTTCATTTTGAATGGAGGGCAAAGGTTGCCCCAATCACAATGTCACGTTTCTACACTATTTTATTTGTAATATTTTTTATATAGACTATTTTGATACCAAATTTTGTACGTCCAATCCTCTATTAAACTAGGACTAGAAAGAAATATCAAAAAAATATTTTCAATAAAATAAAATGAACAAAATACCCCTAAAATTTTAAAAGGTATTTTGGTCATTATATTTTATCAAAAAATTATTTTTAATATTTTTTATAGGTGCTCCCCAATGAGAAGATGACATGTACCTAATTTCATATTCATATAATTTGTATAAAAAAAACTAAAAATAAAATACTTTGAGACGTCGGATCTAAAATCACACGGTGAGTGGCTCTCTTGATCAAACTTGGATGGCTGGATGGTAGGGGAAACATAGATCTTCTATGCTGTAGGGGAAATATAGATACATTTTCCATTTGATTGTGGGTGTTCAATATCAAAAGAAGGGCAGATTTAATTTTTGGGCTCCTTTTGCATTAAGTGGTATCAGAGCAACGGTTGACGACTGCGATGGTTGGTCGTGTAGGTCATGGTGGCTGTGGGTATACCGCTTTATATCGAAGGATCAACAACTTGACGGAGATAGTTGCACAGTTGCTACAGGAGAGAGATTGACAGCAAGGTGTCACAAATGAAGAAGTTATCGTCTTGATGGATCCAAATCATGAGGGTCTTGATGGAGATGGCCACGAGGCGAGGCTTGAATCTGGGATAGAGCATCCTGATTATGTGTATGATCATCCAAATTTGCATGATGTGTGACAGTGTCGACAGGAGTGTGAATCTAACGAAGAGTCGAGCAGCCAACCACCCCGAGTCTGATAAGATTGGCGTAGGGGCAGGGAAAGGGATAGGGATAGGGAGGAACCGTGTGATCGACCCGCGATGCATGGAGGTATGAACGTAGGGAGTCAGATTCAAGTATTAAAATTGATCTCCCTAAATTTTATAGAAATCTTTCCCCTGAAGAGTTTTTGGATGATGAGTACGGTTGACCGCTTCTTTGATTGGAAGAAATGTCCGATTCAAAGAAGGTCAAACTAGTCGGGCCTTGATCTACCTCACCCGGGCTTCCTCGGGGACCCTAGTTCAATTGACCCCCTATTGAACAACCGCCTGACCTCGCGAGACGTGTGCATCTCATGTGTCACGTGCGGATGGGTATGTCCAACTATGAGAGGATTTTAAAACAATGAAGAGATGGATTTGAGCACCTACCTTACCCATGGTTTGAGTTCGTGGGATAAGCCCCGGCAATTGCCCTCTTAGATCAGTGAATGACAGCCCTTCGATTGTCCAGCGGTGCAGTTTGAATTTGACCCCCTCTTTAAACTCAACACCTCTCCTGGATTCTCACTTGAAAATTGTTTATGAAATCCAAATACAATGTCCTCTTCTCTGATGTGCTTTATGGGAGTGGTTAAAGAAATAAGAGGGAAGAAAGAAGGGAACAAGAATAAGTTGGTAAAAACTTGATTCATAAGAGAAAAGAAGAAGAAAGTGAATAGGATAAAAGGAGTGAAGAGTGAAGAGACGACCAAAGAAAATTGGGCAGCTTCCCAGCGTAATCTCTCCTAATAGGTATTGCCGGAGATAAAAAAAAGCACCAGATTTGAAGCCTTGGTACCCGGAGGATTTGAAAAGTGGAATTACGGGACTGAGCTTATAACTATGTCACTAAATCAAAGAGCTACTTAAAAGTGATCAAGGGAGAGAAGAAAGTGAACGAGAGAGAAAGAGAGAGGAAAGCCCCTCACAACCCAAACACTGTGTGACTCGGTGGTTAGAGTAGTGAAAATGGTCTAACTCAGGATGACCCCAACCCGAGAGACCGAGTGTAAGAGAATCAATGTCTCTTATGACCCGACTACACTGTACGAGCTGATGGTTAGAGTAGCAATCCGATAGTTAGAACCTTACTACTTTAATGCTTTTGTAAGGTAGTTTGACAATTTATTGATACTTTCTCCCTTTTATGTTTTGAAGTTATTCCACGAATCCCAAATTTTGAGATATAGAAGCCCCCTAGCCATGTTTCTTGGACACCAAACTATGCATAAACAATAGACTACCATACCATCTAATATTCACCCAATATTAAAAACTTTACGGCTATTGGCTACATTGAAGGGGGGTCCTTTAACATAGAACCATTCCCCTATAGTCTTCTTTCTTCACTAGCACCTTCAAAAAAGCTAGTTGCAATGTTTATAGGCTGCCACTTAACCTTAGAAAAGGATGGGTTGATGGAACCCGGAGTAGTGGGCCAAGCAGGTCTACTCTGTGCTCATTACTTGGTCTCCATGTGCTCTTGTACAATAGAGGATGAATTTTTTCTGCATTTGATGCAAAAACTAGCCCCTAATGTCCCCTCCACCCCACTAAAACTAGCACCAGGTGCCCCTATGCTTCTTACACCCATATCAATTCCGCTTTACATACTCACATTGACCCCTCTATAAATGCATGTGGTGGCTCCTCCAAGCATGTCTCTCACACTTAACATATATATTGTGTTGCTCTCCCCATTATGCACTTCCTCTAAGTTTTCTCTCATCAGATGGAATATAGGGTCTAGCGGGCTATTTTCCCTCCCTTGTTAGCGGTAAGAAGAGCTGCCATCCGCTTCCTCACTTCGAGGAGCATTACAATGTCACTTTTAAACCCGGTCAAATATTGATAGGCCTATTTACCACACTACTAATCACCTTATGGCAATAGATATATTGGGTGATTAGATTGTGATATCGTAACTGTAGATTGGATTGATACCACATGTTACACTTTTTGTAGATTGTAATTGATATCACAAGTTGTATTTTCTATAGACTTGGATAGTTTGTTGTACATTCCAAAATTAAGATCCCTACAATCTTAGAGTTGGTTGTGACTAAATTGCATATAACATGTTGTAATACTCAATTGAAGAAACACAATTCACCAAATCCTTACAGTTAGTTAAAAATTTATCTTTTGTTTTTGTAGTTTTTTTCTAATCCCATGTTGCGATGTTGGGTCTTATTTAGATTTGAAATATTAGAGAGATAAGAAAAACAACCTAAAAATATATCATATGAGCTCAAAAATTCGAAAACATACCAATATTTTTGGTATAATATTACATTTATAGCATAATCAATTCTTTTTCCTTACCATAATGTTCTAAAAATCTTATTACAAGAACTTGTTTACAAAGTTTGTATTACAATGCTTGTAACAAAAACATTCTAATTTTATTTTTGTACAAATTAAGTAGATGCAAAAATTTTAATGATATTTATAAAATTTTATACAATGGGTGTGGTTTGCATAAGGTTGCAATATTGAACAATTCAATTAAGGCACAACTCTAAATTTATCATAAATGTAATTTTGATATAAAAAATTCTTACAATGGCTTAAGAATCTATTTTCATCTCTAATAATAAAATTTTAAACTCTAAAAATAGTTCAAATCAACTAGATCTATAAACACATGCAAATCATGAAAATGGATAGTCTAAATAATGTGCTGCAAGATACACTATTTCACAGACTTGAAATATTTTTTTCTTTTCGTATTTTTTTTCTTTTAGAGGATTTTTCAACATCTAAACAACTTTTTATGATGGATTCATATATCTTGATGTTGAGATGATCAATTAGAGGATTTTTCAACATCTAAACAACCTTTTATGATGGCTTTTTTAGATCTACTCTGACTCACATCTATATATAGGCATTACACAAATCCACTCACAAACAATATTTAAATTAAGAAACTAGCAAATCAAGAAACTCCCCAAATCTTATTCAAATTAGATTAGTTAACTACCCAGGTTCATTCATTTCACAGCTAACAATTCATCTTCCCTATCTTGGTTATCCAAAATGGATAAAAATATACGTGCCAATAAAAACGTGGACTCTTAAATTATTTCTCATACCATCTGGATAAATCCAAAACATATAAGAAATACATTTTTGTGATATTTTGAATTTAAAAGTGAAAAGAAAAGAAAAATATGAACTCTTGAACACGTGTGGAGTCTTTGTGCCCAATCTGGGGAGCACAATTTTTTAATAGTATGTAAAATAAAATTTGTGAGATCACGGTTCAACTACCAATTTTGTCATTATATACTTAATGCACAAAGGCCTTGGGGAGAAGGACATGTGATAAATTGAGTAAATAATATCAATATGCATTTGAGAAGTCAATATTCAACAAAAAAAAAGAAAAGCATTTGAGAGTCCTTAAGAGAGACACGTTTGATTGGTTGAGTTTAAAATATGCATGTGCATTAAAAACGTTTATTTAGCTCTACACTCTTCACACATTCTCTCTCTCTTTATCATTCGACAACTAAGTCCCAATTTTCTGCCTACTCTCTTTCTCTCTCTAGAAATCAAGGCTCCTTTTTGCACTTCCATTTCATGTGACTTCCCTTTATTTCCCCCTTCCAAAATTTGGGGCCCCTTACAACTTCTTATCTTCATTACTTTCTCTAACTAGAACTACTGAAATTGTATGTCCAGTTTTCTTTCTCTCTCTAAAATTCGGGTTCTTTCTACTGTCCAAATTTGTCCTCCTAGATTTGGTGTCTAGCTTACCTGCCACAAAAGGAGAAATTTGATAATAATTCTTTCTTTTTTGTTTGAAATTTTTTTTAAGAGGAAGCTGAATTTTTTTAGTATTCATACCTACTTTGATTATTTGCATTTTCCTGCAAAAGTTGTGTACTTGTGTTCTTGGACTGGTTAAAAGAGGATATCACTTTTTAGTTTTCACTCTTTTAATGAGATTTTGAGGATTTTTTATTTATTTATTTATCTTTTTACAACTCGTTTGTTCACTGTTGAAGCAAGGGGATTTATAAGAAAGTTACACCCTATTTGTTGGTCACTGTTGAAGCATGGGGATTCTCTAAGGGAGGCAGCGTTTATAAAAGAAGGTGAAGGGGATAAGGGCCTATGAGTATGTGTAGTCTTCACCATAGCTACTGGGAGCGGGAATGGCTCCGGGGTTAGGAATGGGAGCATCGGGCTTTAGGGGAGCGAGTTCTGGTACGGGTAGAAGTATTGGAACGAGATCCCATATGAAGGTGGAGCGCATTCCTAATACAATGTGGCGTTCCTAATACAATGTGATCTAGATCCTTTTTTAATGGGGACACAGTTTATATATAATAGGATCGTGTTCCCATATGCAATAGGACTACAGGTAAAAGTATTGTAACGAGATCCCATATGAAGGTGGAGCTCGTTCCCAATACAATAGGATCTAGATCCTTTTTTAATGGGGACGCGGTCTATATACAATAGGACCGTGTTCCCATATGCAATAAGATCACGGTTTCATTTAGAATAGGAATGATATCCCATTTGAAGTCGAATCGTGTTCCTATTTTGAAATGATTGAACTGCATTCAAGGACGGATCACGTTCTCTACATGATTGGTCCGTGCTCCCATCACATAACTCCACTTGTATCAAGAACCCAACCCCATTACACATGTATTCATGTTCTCATTAAGCACTGCAGCCTGTTCCCACATAAACAAGATCTCATTCTGGTTTATTCTAGAACTCATTGGTCACCACTTGATAAGGATGGAGTTCCATGTACACAGGGATCACGCTCCTAAATTTCAGGGTTTGAGGACCTTATTTATTAGGGAACGGGATCTACAATCTTCATGAACGTGCACCATGGTATGTGGGGATCGAGTTTATTCGTGCATCAGTGTGAGTACCCTATAAAATGGGAGCGAGTCGTGTTATGAAACGCCGGAGTTGGATTCCGGAGCCCGATCGCCACCCTGTTGGGGAGCTCCCAGTAACTATGGCCTTCACACACAACTATCTGGTTCTTAGAGGGAAATGGTCAGGAATAGTCCTATCGATTTCCGATAGGGATTGAATGGATTTTGAATCGACGTCGGAAACCCTGGTTGGAAACATAACTTCATAAATTTCTGCAAATATTAGATAATGCACGAAGTGGCCCATCCAAACACTACACCTACAACTAACCTGAAACAAGAAATTCAAGAAAAGGAAATGAAAGATGAAATGTAAAAAAACAACTAGCAAGAACTTGAAACGTATTATCATATGAGACTCCTTCAATTAGATGCGTCTACAAGTACTATATAATGCACACAAGTGGCCCATCCAAACACACCAACTACAACTAACCTTAAACAAGAAATTCAAGAAAATGAAACAACGATGAAATGTAGAACAACAATTAGCAAGAATATATCATATGGGGCTCCTACAATTAGAGATGCGTTTGAAGGTGTGTTTATGCTCTTCAACATTGAGACGGAATCCCTCATATTGATCCTCTCATCTGGTCGTTTCTTAGTGCACAATAGGGCCACATAAATAATTGCTGACAAGATCTGGAGACTTGACTTTACATATTCTTGCCTCGAGGAGTTAGCATTTTCATGGCTATAGTTTTCAGTCAACAGATTGCGATCCACAATATGCAGTAAATTGCTTGGGTATTCTTTGTCCACCGATTTTGGCAAGTTCAAATCGTCGGAGAACATAGAATGTGTCGGTCTCTTTCTAGTGAATGTCTACAGCATAACTACCCCGAAGCTATAGACATCTCCACTGGTTGATGCGCTGCTCCCTGTACCATATTCTAATTGTTAATCAGAAAAAAATGAGCCAAACCCATTTCTTGAATCTATGTAACCTTTTCTAAATAATTTTCCAATCTATATATAAATGTTTGTGTGCTTTTTCTATAGAAAATTTAGTGCTTTTTCCATAGAAAATTTAGCAAAGTACGCCCAACTTTTCAACAATTTAACTATCTACCCTTTTTTTATCTGTTCCAACTCATGGTCTTTTATATCTTTGTGGGTACTTTGAAATCAATCAAAAGATATGGATAAAATGTTAAATAGTTTCTCTTATATGTATTTTGATCAATTTTTCTCTCTTTTTCTTTTCTTGTTTTAATTATTGGTTCTTGATGGCATAATTTTGTTGATTGCAGTTTGCTTTGTAACTGGGTTTGGAATGATGGAAGCAAGAAATAAGAAAGAACAAACTGGATACTATAATGAAATGTTGGTGAAAAATAAGATTGTCTATGTGAACCCAAGCATTGAAGATTTGTACCTGGAGCAATATATCCGAATGTACCTAGGGTGCTCATCTGGCTAGCAAAGTGGTCCTCGCCAATCAGCCTTGCAAGTCCAAAATCTCCAACATGTGGAATCCTATCTTCATTGAGAAGGATATTACTGGGTTTCAAATCACGATGAACAATTGGCAAAGAATAATCATGATGGAGGTACTCCAAAGCTTGTGCTACATCTATCATGATGTCCAACCTCTGGAGAAAACTTAGTCTACAATGTGATTCATCTCGAGGGTACAACCATCTTTTCTAGAGTACCATTGCCCATAAATTGCAAAACCAAAGCTTTGAAGCCCAAGTTGGAACGGGCAGTAAGAATTTTTACAGGGTTTCTGTGACGAACCTTGCGCATCACTTTACATTCTGCATCGAAAATCTTTGAAGCACCTTCTCAATGCTATATATACAATCCTTAAGAAGGTCCTCTCCAATAGGCTTTGGGAAATATTGAGATTCATTATTTCCTTACTGAAAGGGATTTTGTACAAAGTAAATAAGGGATGGATTGCTAGCTGACCATGAAAGCAATCTTGTTCGTAAATTACACATGGAGAAGGCCTAAGATGATAACATTACTAAGGTCTCCCTTAATATCTCCTTGGGTGCATGCAATTTGGTGTTAAATGACAAAGATGATTAATATAGTTTGCAAGTTGACTCCTCGTGGTTTCTTTATTTGCTTGATAAATCCTTTCTAGTGCTTTAATATTTTGATTTCTGGAAACATCATGCAGTATCATACATGACATCTTATAACTTTATCAAGCAAAAGGAGACACGAGCTCATATACAAAAGCAAAAGCATATTATTTAAATAAAATATAGATCATTGAACTCCCACTATCTATATCTATCATGTACATAATGGGACAAAAAAATTTAATAGATTTGTTTTAGAGAAAATTACGTACATATCCGTTATAGTTTACGTTATTACGATTACACCAAATAGTTTATGTTATTACAGACGTGTTCGTTTTTTATCTTCCATAACGTTATTTTTTAAAAAAGACAAGTTTGCCCTTTTTCGGATGTTCAACATCCGAATTTATGAGATTTTCGGATGTTGAACATCTGAAATTAGCCCCAACTGGAACAATATTTTTTCCTATTTTCAGATGTTCAACATCAGAATTTTTGGAATTTTCGGATGTTGAAAATCCAAAAATCGCTCGAATGTAAATTTTAACTTCCGCAAGTCTGTTTTCTGCGTATTTGAATATTGGTTCAGTGTTCTTGATCTGTGAGTTCTTTTATGCACCAATTTGACATCTCATTGTTAAAGATTAGTAAATAGTTTATAGACTTTGATTTTCAATAGTGTACGTCTTTAGAAGACAATACTTCTTGGATTTTGAAGCCATTTCACACAGTGAAGGTACGTGGGTCGATTTTTTATATTTAGATTGCCACTTGATTTTTGGTCAGGGTTTATACTAAAGCATAGTAGTTATTTCTTGTGAATTTAGTATAGACTGAATTAATTTGTGGCTCCATTGTGATTGAATTAGATTTTTAAAATTTGTGGGTTTTGAGAACTTGGAATTTTATGGTCTCCGTAGAATTGTAAATATGTTTTTAATTTGGGGGTTTATACTCCTAATAGCACAAACTAATTGGGTCTATGCTTATTGGGTGTGTTTCTTACAGATTGTGTTTTTGCAACTTCATCCAGAACATGCATCATATTTCATATGGGAAGGATATGTATATGCATATATTCATCTGCCCATTCTATTATTTTGTTATTTTTCGAATAAATTGTAGTCAGGTTCAAACATCCTATGAGAAGTACATGTATATGTAGTGGGACTAATATGTTGTCTACTTGTTGTATTTCAGGAGAAACAAGAAATTAGAATTGATGAGAAGAGTTATCAATTAAATGAATGACATCTAACATAAGAGCAAGTTCAATTAGTAAACGCGTCTGGGTTGGGTGCGTTATCTATTATTTGGCCAAGTCGAATTGATTATCCTTTGGATTCAGCCAATACATTCCATTACAACATTCATATTGGTGAGATAACACCAATGTTTTTTTTATGTATATGAGATATTAGGACTGGCTGTAGATGGCGAGCCAGTTACATGTCATCCCATCAGTGACCTGCGACAGTATATAGAAGATATAGAAGACAATTTGGGTATAGTCCCTAATGACAACATAACAAACCTGAGGCATACATGGTTGAAGGCAAATTTTAGGGAATTGTCACCTGCTGCAAGCCATGTTTAAGTTTATAGATCTACTCGAGCATATCTGCTCTTCTTCATCAGTGTCACCATATTCGTTGATGCATTAGTTTCAACACTGCCAATAAGGTACTTACAAGTTTTTGAAGATATTGAGGGAGCCAGTAGATATGCTTGGGGTGCTGCAGCTCTTGCATTCCTCTATTGCTCACTTGGAAAAGCTTGTACTTTCAAGCGAAGACATTTTAGTAGTGCAACCACTCTCATGCAAGTAACCTTTTTTTTGGGTATATGACATAAGCGTAATAGTTTAGACTTTTTTTTCTAAAATATTTAATATTTATCATATCTTAATTTATTGCAGTGCTGGTCGTATGAGTATATTATGCATATGAGGCCCATACCGCATAGTATCTCTCCAAATATGCCTAGGGCCAAAAGATGGAAGCCACCGAAAAAATATCATGGCAATCCACATAACCTAATGCCTCCCATCAGACAATAATTTGATAACCTCCAACCTACTGAGGTTAGTGTATAATTTGATATTGATTACTTTCAAATTTATTTAAGTATTTGTAATTATTTATATTGACTGATTGCATATCATATAACAGGTAATATGGAATCCCTATTTCAAGCCTGATGAGGTCATTTCAGATGAAAGGCAGCAGGCATATGAGACTGCAATGTACATAACAATGCTCATATTTGACGATATTGCCGAACTGTACACGCCAAATCGAGTACGCCGGTAATTTGGAGCTAAACAGAGCATTCCTAAAAATCCCTTGGTTATTGGTAAGAGGGCTAGCAGACAAGGTGGACAGCAAGATTGATGAACCGTGAATGCAGACAAAATCCAACACTGAGAAACTCGTCATGACCGTACGATGTCTAAAATTGAAGAACATATTGACAATGGGTTGCCCCAGAAGAGTACAATGTTCGGTACAACCTAGTGTCTCATCCTCTAGTACATAATGTCGCTAACTCACCCAAAGACATATTGCAACCTCATAACCAGGAAGAAGAAGATGTGGTTCCTGCTCATGAATCACAGTATATAATGAGACCTAGAAGTTATGAGGACCAGTTGGTATGTTTATATTAACCTACAAATTCTTATAGTCTTGTACTTACCTATTAGTTCCATGTAATTGTTTAAATATATTAATTAGGTAATCTTATTTGTGCAGGTTAGTACAGTTCAAGCATTACAGTCATGTTAGCAGAGGCACTTACACTTAGACAGAAGTAAAATCCTGAAGGGTATAATCACGTTAACAACACGTTTGAAACAATGTCTAAGTTTGTGCATGTGGATATGGATGATAGAAGCCAGGATGAAAAATTTACAATGTGAATATCATGACGAAGGTGTACCTGACGAGGCCGGTCATGATGGAGTGAGTGAAAGTAGTCGGGCTGTAGAAGACCTAGCTCCATCCACACAACCAGCAGTTGAAGAACACAGAAGATATAACACACAAAAGACACAGCATCAGCCTAAGAGAAGGCAACCAGTGTAATGGGATCTTGACCCTTGTAATTTTGTTCATTTTAAGCAATGTAATGTATTGGTCATTTTGACCTCTGTTCAATGAATTTTGTTAAGTACAATTTGGTTAAGTATTGCTACTTTCTTACTTGCGAAATTCAAATGATATTATATGAGGTGCCTATGTTGTAATAATGTTTAAAGATAGAAATAGTAACAATGTTTAACGTGCTGAAATTGTATAATATGAATTAGTGGCTATTGGTTGAGTCACTAATTTGCATATTGGTTCAAAATTAATGGCCATCCTAGTGATGGTCCTCCCTAATTCTCATTAAAATTTACTGCCAAATTAATCTCTCTGCTACTTCACATGTATAAGTGATCAATGACATTTTCGGATGTACAACATTCTAACACTTGAACTATCAATTGATATTTAGTAGCATGTGATCACTTATAAGTCATTGCTTTATCAACTTATTAGTAGCATGTGAACTATTAATATCAATCAATTATTCTATTAACTCAAATTGAGAAATGTTGAAGCTGAGGCACAATTGTAATTTTAGTAGTCGTGTTGTTATGAATGCTCCGCATTTCTCATTTATATGCAACTTTTTTATTTTTGATTGAAGCCTTTACAAATTAACATGGCCTATTTGCAATCTAAAATAGCTTTCAATAGGGGCTCCAAAGTCTCAATTTCAAGATTTATGACAACACAGAAGTACAACAAGTACAGTAACATAATATTAAGAATATTAACATCAAGTAATTCACTCTATCGGTTCTCTGCTTGTCCGCCTATTATGACCATTTACGCCGCATCTTTTGCACTTCAAAGGCCTGGTGATTGGATGTTCCGTCTCGGATATTCTTCGTTTCTTTTTTGGACTACTGAGAAGGCATGTAGTCCTTGGTGGCAACACTGTCCGGTTGTAAATACTTGCCAACTCAATATTATCCGAGACAGGTGCAAAGGGAGTTTCAAATGCCCTTTTAAAGTATTCCACTGTGAAATACCTAAGGCAGTACACAGTGGGATCCAAATGCATATGGTTAATGACAGCAATAGCATGGGCATACGGAATGTCATTGAGTTGCCATTTTCTACAACTGCATGTCCAATACGTTAAATCGACAACGTACTTCTTCCCAAGATAGTAGATCTCAAACTGTGTGTCCATAGCGAATATAACTGTATGCAAAAATTGAGCCTTCATCTTTCCCAAGTCAAGTAATTATTGGACCTTCGGTACTAGCATGCCGCTCAAAGCATTACCTAACTCCCTCTTCTGTTCAAACCTGGTCATCAAGTGTACCCTTATTTCTTCACACATTGTAATGATTGGTTTCTCTCGAGCAGATAAAATCCAAGCATTGAAAGACTCGGTCATATTTGAGGTAAGATGGTTGTATCTAGAGGTTAAAAAATAGGCATCTGCCTAAAATTTGGGAGGAATATTCTTAATGCACTTATATGCTTTTAGGTCGACATACTGTATATCAAACATTATTTTTTCAAAGCCACCAATGGTTACTTTAAGGGCAACCTTCTAAAACAACATCCACAATACTTCAGTATTTGCTGACTTCTTCATAAAGCCCTTGAAGTTCTCTACCATATGTCGCAGGCAGAATGATGGAAAACATTTTTCTATTGCTTCTGGCAGGTTTTTCTATCAATTTGATATAATGGTAAAGGCAGGCAGATTAGGATACCCATTCAATAGCTCACTCAATATATTTCAGAATCTAATACCAACTCTAGTAGTTCTCTTTCTCGTCCACTGCAAATGCCAATGGGAAGAGCCCATTATTTGCATCTAGCACGATAGCGCACAATAATATACCTTGATACTTTCCTTTTAGGAATGTCTCATCAATACCAATTAGTGGTCTGCATCCATTAACAAAACCCATAATGCATGGACGATAAGCAATAAATAGTCGTTTGAACCTGCCTTCATCTGTGTGGATGCGAACTTCGGTTCCCGGGTTGGTTATTCGGATCTTCTCAATATACAAGCGGAGGTTATGGTATTGTTGTTATCCATCTATCACCTCTCTAGAAACCTCTTTTCCCCGCCAAGCTTGCATGTAGGAAAGCCTGACCCTATGATCACGTTGAACATCCTTTACAATGTCTTTTGTTTTAATTTGTGATTAGTTAAGAAGGTGACCTTTAATCTTTTTTGCCACCCAATCACTGCGAGCTAGTGGCTGATGGACTCTCCCCATTGGACCACTACATGCATGCTCCTTAACCATAGATTTCACTTTAAAGTATGCGGTATTGCCAACTTGTAAGCACCGCACTTGCCATGTGCATCCCTCTGCCTTGCAACTTGCCCACACCCATCCTAATTCACTTTTGTCAAACTTTAGAACAAAATTGTTGTGCATTACAAAATCAACAAGATGATGCCAGCATTCATTAACATTTTCAAAAAATTACCCAACATTCAATTGAACCTTGTTACCAACTCCTCTACATGGACTCTCTAGTGGTTCAATATCCTCCATATCACGCTCTGATACGAGCTTAGGGTTGGGCGCTACTTGAATGTTTTGATCTTGCTCAGGTAAAGTGTTACGCCAGTGTAAGATAAAGCAACAATTTAGGCACAAATAAGATTAAAATAAAGTAATTTACAAATGAAAAAATAAATTATAGATATACCTATTCCTTGAAGATGGGCCCTCAATAACATATTCCTGTTGTGACTCCATTATGACTGCAATATATACTACAATTCTTGAAGATTCTCCTCCCAACATAAAAGATACATCTATATCATCACTTACATCAATCAAATCAAGCCCACTAGATAGACTTGTGTTGTGGTACATAATAGCTAATTTGTTTGGATCACAGTTGGTTAAATTTCCAAAATGATTTTTTAGTTCCTCCAAGGAACTATTCCCATTATACTTGGTGATCTTCAATTTTCCTCCTTTATAAATAACGTATCCATCATCTGCATTCGTCTCAAATGACCCCCCATATCGGAATACCAGTTGTACTCCCTCAGTAGCCATCGTCAATACTACTGTATTAAATTAATAGCAAAATTTCTGTTACAAAAAATTAATACAAAAAAATTACAAAAAATTGGGATATTTCTAATTACTTTAGGGTTCATAAAATTTGAGTATTACATAATAGATTGAAGTAGTTTAGACTAATAAATATTAAATAAAAGAAAACAACAAATACTCACATAAATACAAAATAAACAAAAAAATTTAATACAAACAAACAAGTTTAACAATATTTAGCCAATACAAGGAATACAATGTATCAACATGATACAAACAACAAATAATTATATAAAACAAACAATTTCATCAATATAAAACAATTTTCAGTTATTAATAAAAAAGACACAAAAAATATTAATAACAAAATATAATATCCTATAAAATAACCGATAATAAACATCAATTAATAAACAGTAAAAGGCAACAGTAAGAACGGTAACAATCACGTCCAAATAGTGAGTCAATCTTTTCAACTTTGTGGCTTATGGGATTAGGTGACAGTAAAAGGGGTATGATGTGTTTTTCCCAACTTTATAAAAAACAAATAAATAACTTTTCGCCAGTAAGCGAGAAAATTGGCGCGAATATCCCAAAAATTCGGATGTTGTACATCCCAAAATGGGAAAATACATTTACCTTAAAAGTTAGCAAAAGTACATTTGCAATGTTCAATATCTTCATTGCATGTTCATGTTGGGCGTGCTCTTCAAGTTCTTCATCCTCATCAATACTATGGGACAGATGCAATGAGTCCACTTCCTCAAATGATCTTAGAGTAGCAAACTGCTTCTCATAGTACTCTTTCTCCGTTGGTGCAGTAAAATCTTATCAAAATGTTAAAGAAAATAAAACAAATGCTGCTAAGAATACGATTTCTCTAATATGTGTGTTTGTGCGCACATGCAAGCATGCATTTGTGCATGTGAAATTTTATTATGTCCAATGAATGGTTGTTTTTACCTCTTCCATGATAAGAGCGTAGAATAAAATGCAAATTGGCAATGCTCAATGTGTATCAAATTCACAGTTGGTCTTCTATAAGAAAGATGAAAAATGCATCCCTAGCTTTAGTCCCACTGCTCTACTTTCCAATTATCTTTTTTTTTGTATTTGAAAATGCAGAAGCTTGCTAAATTGCAATCCTATCAATCACTTTTCACAGTAAATAGTTGAAAGCTATGAAACTTTGGCCTTTGCCACAACATAGCGTCGCACAATACTTCAATATTAGTTTTGTTTAACAAGAAGGAAATATATAAATCGGGAGAACACAATTAAGTTGAGACATATAATCTAACCCAAGAGTAACAGATGCCAATTATTGCCATAGTTACATACATTTTTAGGTTGCATGACAATTTTCATAGAATAATTGAACAATTTGGAAAGATTTTCCTTCACAGAAAACAAGGGAAGAATAGACACATCGACGTCAGAGAGAGAGAGGGGCTCAGCTAGATCCAGAAATCCAATACCTCAATACTATCACTAAATTACAACAAAGCAGTAAAGGATGAACAAAATAAGTCAAGCACATTTGATACAAGAATTAAAGGTAATAGGCCTTAATTCCAAGAAATGCACTCCTCCACGTCAAAACACAGAATCCCAACTCACCTTCCGACAGCCCTTTGATTTTGGTCACATCAATGTGGAATGGTTTCTCTGGATCCAATCCAGTCTTAGCCTTTTCAGGAAGCATGGAAATAAAATCACCCCTTAATGTATTCAAAGAAATCCTATGCGAAAGCCTTGGTTTTCTCCCAGTCCCTCCAAGCAATGGCTTTTTAGATCCCTCACCACCTACCATATTCTTCACCCACTAAAGAAATCAACTGAAACAGCTAAACCTCTCCAACATGAAGCTTAAAATTACATGTTTAAAAAGAACCCAACATCAAAAATATTGGTTTGGGTTGCCCAATAATTCGTTTTCTAGTTTCTCTTATAGAATGAGGGGCTTAGAGGGGAAGTAAGATACAAGTGGCCAATCTTTCATGTGTTCTCATAAAATGGGTGGCTCCAAATAAAGAGAACTTGGAGTTTAAACCTTTTTAGAAGAGATTTCTCTGCAACTCTCATTTGACATCAGTCTGCAGCAAGATTTAAAATAAAGAGTTTTTTGCCTCTTGGGTTTCTGAGATTCGGATGCAACTACTATAGCTAGAGGGATTGAAAGCTGAATTTTTTGAGTGGCAAAACAGGAGAGAGATGTAGAAACGAAAAAACAATACACGAAACAAGAAAGAAGAAACAAACACAAAAAAAAGAGATAATAAACCACAACTCAAAGATATTGTGGTTCGGCAACGTGCCTACGTCCACGGGGAGATGAGAGCTTCTTTACTAACAATGGAGAATAGGGCTACAATAACACTCTTCCTCATGCCTCTCTCTGCTTCCATATTAATAAGAAATATCTGTTTTTCTTTAACCCTAAGAGAACCCCCATCGCAACAATATATAGAGTCTCAGGCAAATGGTACAAATTACCGAAATACCCCATGTATGGATACAAAATTTTTCATACCATTAGTCTTCTCAATGTTGTATGCACAATCCTTGAGAAGGTCCTCTTCAACGAGCTTTGTGAAGTGTTGAGAATCATTATTTCCTTGCTGAAAGCGATTTTGTACAAAGTAAATAAGGGATGGATTGCCAGCTGGCCATGAAAGCAATCTTGTTTGTAAATTACACATGGAGAAGGCCTAAGATGATAACATTACTAAGGTCTCCCTTGATATCTCCGAGCCTCAAGCCCTTCGGGCTTTTAATGACCCTCCGGAGTCAGCTCCTTGACCCCACCTTGATAGGTCTATTTCGTCAGAATACAAGACGTCAATCCTCAATAATCTCCACCTTGGCTTGAATTCTGTTGAGCCACTCTGAAGATAACCTGAAGATGTCTTCATCCCCGTGCCTATATAAAGGTACGCGACTACACCCCCACATGTCATGGGGTGCTTCCCACACTCTCAATAATGAGTGACATTAATGAAGTTCAAGCAAAGCTTGAACTTCTCCGTAGCGACCACCTTTGTAAGTATATATGCAGGGTTGTCATTCGTCTGAATGTTCTTCAAGTGAATGATTCCTTTTAACACAAGCTCCTTGATCTTATGAAACCTCACATCAATGTGCTTTGTCCATGGATGAAACACTTGATTCTTTGCAAGATTTACGGCACTATGACTATCATAATGCAGCACAGTGCCTTCTTGCTCCAACCCCAACACACGAACCAAACCATTCAAAGAGATCACCTCCTTAGTAGCGTCAACTGCTGTTATGTACTCTGCCTCTGTCGTAGAAAAGGAAATCGTGGGTTAAAGGATTGCCTTCCATGAAATAGGTCCACCCGCTAGTGTGAATACATATCCCATAGTAGACCTCTGCTTGTCTAAGTCACCCGCATTGTTGAAATCGACATATCCCAAAAGTTTTGCAGAGCTTCTCTTCTTGCGGGAACATAATTCTGATATCTGACATCCCACTCAGATATCTGAAAATCCACTTAATTACATTCCAATGCTCCATGGCATGTATCGACTAACAACACTAACAATATGAGATAAATCCAACCTGCTACAAACTATAGCATACATGAGGCTTTCGACTGCGCTAGCATAGGGCACCAGAGACATCTGCACTATCTCCTCATCTGTAGTAAGATACTATTGTTCAAATAACCTGAAATGACTCGCCAATGAAGTGCTAACTAACTTGGCTTTTTTCATGTTGTAACGCTCCAACACCTTTTCAACATCCCTTTTCTGAGTTACCCAGAGTTTACCTGCACTTCTATCTTTATGAATCTCCATACCAAGGATCTTATTAGCAGCTCCTAGATCATTCATACCTAACTCAAAACTTAACATAGACTTGAGAGAGGTTATGTCATATGCATTATTAGTGGCGATGAGCATGTCAACAACATAAAGCATCAAGAGAATAAAGAAATTATCATCAATAACTTTAAAATAATACAACAATCATACTTACTTCTTGAATACCCAATTTACACTATGATAAAATCGAAGTGTTTGTACCACTGCCTGGGAGATTGCTTAAGACCATAAAGTGATCTCTTGAGCAAGCAACTTGATCTTCCTTTCCATGCACCTTGAAGCCTTTAGGTTGCTCCATAAAGATTTGTTCCTCCAGATCACCATGAAGAAACGATGTCTTCGCATCAAGCTGTTCTAGCTCCAAATGAAACATGGCTACTAACGCAAGTAATGGCCTTATTAAAGATGCTTGACAACCAAAGAGAGTATTTCATTGTAGTTCACTCTATCCTTCTGAGCGTAGCCCATTGCTATGAGTCTAGCCTTGAATCTCTCACATTCTTTTTCTGTTACTGCCTTTTTTTTTCGAAAGATCCACCTACACCCAATCACTTTCCTTCCCTTAGGCCTCTCGACAAGCTCCCAGGTCTTATTTTTTTGTAGAGACTTCATCTCTTCCATCATGGTTGTCATCCATTTATCACTATGTGCATCACTTTCAAAAGAGGATATTTCCCCAGTACCAACTGTTAGAGCAAAAGCTACCATGTCTTTAAAGTCGTATCTCATAGGGGCTTTGTGAACACGTTTTTTGATGCCTTTTGCTAGATTATAGGGTTCACCATGTGGTTGCTGATGTTTTGGTATGCTGCTAGATGATTCTTTCTTTTCTGGTGTTTCAGACTCTTCTACCTCCACCTGGATTGTCGATCTTTCACCATCACTTTCATCTACTTGCACTCTATCATCTTACATGTTGGTTGACTTCACCATGTGAGATTCATCAAACACATTATCCCTGTTAAGCACAACCTTATGTGAAGTAGGATCCCAAAGCCTGAATCCCTTCACTCCCTTCTCATAATCGAGAAAGATGCACAGCTTAGACTTAGAGTCTAATTTGGAATGTTGCCCACTATGCATATAGACATAGGCTGGACATCCGAAGATCCTCAGCATAGAATAATCTATCGGCTTTCCTGTCCACACCTCCTCTGGAATTTTACAATCAATTGCTGTAGATGATGACCTATTAATGATGAAACATGTCATGTTAACTGCTTCTGCCTAGAAATTTTTCTTCAAGTCTACATTCAATCTCATACTGTGAGCTCTTTCCAGAAGAGTCATGGTCATCCTCTTAGCTAGACTATTTTGTTGAGGAGTTTTTGGTGTGGTAAAGTGACATACAATCCCCTCTTCTTCACAAAATTTTTGAAATTCTTTAGACTTGTGCTCCCCTCCATTATCTGATCTCAAGTATTTCAGTTTCTTTTATGTCTTCCTTTCTACCTCTACTTTCTATTGTTTAACCTTCGTGAATGCTTCACTTTTGTGTTTCATGAATTAGACCTAGACCTTTCTTAAGTAATCGTCAATGAAGGTAATGAAGTATTCTACCCTACCCTTGGATTTGATTGGTGAGGGGCCCCATACACCAGTGTGTACATAGTCTAGTATATCCTTGCTCATATGATTTGCAGTTCTAAATTTAATCTTACACTGTCTACCAAAAACACAGTACTTACATAAATCCAGTTTACATGAACACCCTTCAACAATTTCCTTTTATGAAGTTCCATCATACTTCGTTCACTCATTTGCCCTAAACAGATATGCCACAAATTTGTGTCATCTGTGCTGGACTCTACATTTGTGGTTACAAAAGCTCCACCTGTAACTATATTCCCTATCAACATGTATAGGTTCCCAGTCATCTAACCTTTCATGACAATCATCAATCCCTTACTAACTTTGAGGACTCCACCTGTTGTTGTATACTTGCAACCAATGGTTTAAAAAGCGGATCGATGACCCGGATCGGGCATCTCAAAAACCGATCCGGATTGACGATCCGGATCGAGAATCGGCTAAATCGGTCGAATTAAAGCTTCAAAAAAATCCGAAAAAATTATTAAAATTCATTATAA
>NW_006497952.1:395241-419653 GCF_000471905.2 Amborella trichopoda | reverse complement strand
ATAATATTATCTAATTTAAAATGTATTTTTGACAACTGTAAGAAAAATAATACATTACATGATTTGTAATGTAAAAATTAATAAATAAAATAAAATATTTGGTTATCAATGTAAAAATTAATAAAATGCGTACAAATTTTAGAAATAACACTTTAATTTTTCAAAAATTTATTTTTTTAGGTTTCTATAATAAATTTAGTGAAAGAGATTGTTAGTAGAAAGATGGAGATTTCAAATGGAATAAACTTTTTATGTTTTATTTTTTTATGCCTTTCATATAATTTAAAAAAATAATTATACCACTATATACAACAAAAATTAACTGCTATACAAAAAATTAATTTGTTTTTATTTTTTTATGCTTTTTATATTATTTATAAAAATATTTATACAATATATACAACAAAAACTATACAACACAAAAAAATAATGCCACAGGTGGACTCAACCTTGAGACATCACATGAAGAAGCAAAGGTCTTAACCACCACGCCACCTCACCATATGTGGTTATAATTTGATGATTAATAGAATATATTTAAATTCCCTTTTCATTTAATGATGTTTGGGAATTATCCCACATCGAAAGATGGGTATTCCACTTTGGTATATAAATACCTATGTAATATTGATTAAAATGTTTGTGTAGAAATATTAGGGTAACGTGCGTGTCGCACTCGTGCACGTGCGTGTCGCATGCGTGCAGGGAGGGAACCGGGTAGAACCAGATTGGAACCGGCGGTTCTTCTCTAAAACCTGGCAGTTCTTCTCTAGAACCGGGCAGTTCCCTGTTTTGTATCGGAACCGGCACGGGCTGTGTCGGTTCCCGAGTCGAACCGGGCTAGTCCGGTTCGACTGGCCGATTTTTAAAACACTGCTTGCAACCATTCGAATCAAGGGCCCCCAAGGATATTAAGTTTTTCTTTAATTGTGGGACATACCTCACATTTGATAAGGTTCATACTTTCCCATTAAACATCTTGATTTTGATAGTTCATAGTCCAATGGTCTTGCAGACCGTATCATTCCCCATTAAAACAGACCCACTATTATATGATTTATAGGTTTCGAACCAGTTTCTATTTGGACACATATGAAAAGAACATCTAGAATCTAAAATCCAAGAATCAGTAAATTGATTATTACCTGAAGATATAGAGAGAAGATCTCCATCATCTCTGTCAGAGCTATCAGCCACACTAACTTCATCAGATGCTTTTCCTATTTTTTTGTCTTTATATCCTCCTTTCTTTTCGTGCAGCCTCTCATCATATGACCTTCCCTTTTATAGTAATAATAAGTAATTTTGCCCTTCCCATTTCTTTTTTATTTTGATCGACTTCTGCTTCCAGATCTTTTTTAATCCCCTTTGATTTGATCTGCCCCTTTTATGACTCTCTTTGTATTTTCCAAAGAGACATTCTCCCTGAGATTTAATACTGCTAGTCTTCTTCCTTGTCTCGTTTGACAAAAGAGTAGCAATGACTTCGTCCGTCTCAAGACTCATTCCCGTATAGTAGAGTCGTAACCAGGTGATCGTATGATCCTAAAAACGAAGCCAACAGAAGTAGGGCATTGTCTTCATCCTCGATTTCGACCTCAAGGCTTGCTAACTGGCTTATGATCTGGTTGAACTCGCTGAAATGTTCAATCAGATCTGTGCCTTCTTCCATCTAAAAAGAATACAATTGTTTCTTCAAGAACAACTTGTTCGTTAGGGATTTCATCACGTAAATACTATTGAGTTTTGTCCAAACCTCCGGAGCAGTTTCGAGGTCCACCACATAACGCAAGGCGTCATCTGATAGATTCAGACGGATCACGCTTACCACCTTTTCCTCAATCTCTTGCCACTTTTCATCGTTTATCTTTGCTGGTTTCTTCAATTTGCCTAGCAAAGTCTTAGTCAGACCTTGCTGTATCAAAAGATCATTTATCTTTCATTGTCAAAGAGTGAAGTTGTTCTTTCCATTGAACTTCTCAATGTCATACTTGACGCTTGAACCCTTTCCTGTCATCGTGATAGCAAACCCCAAAAAAGCGGAATAACTTGGTAGGCTTTGATACCAATTTGCAGAAATGAAAAACAATCCACGAAACAGGAAAGAAGAAACAAGCACAAAAAGAGACAATAAACCAGAATGCAAAGATATACATTGCTCGACAACGTGATGAGAGCTTCTTTACTGGCAATGAAGAATAGGGTTACAAAGAAATCTCTTCCTCACGCCTCTCTCTGCTTCCGTATTACAAAGAAATCTCTGTTTTTTCCTTAACCCTAAAAGAATCCCCATCGCAACAATATATAGAGTCCCAGGCAGATGGTACAAATTACCAAAATACCCCATGTACGGATACAAAAATTTTGGGATTTTAACAGTCCTTTGGAGTCGTCTCTTTGACTCCACCTTGTCAGATCTATTTCCTCTGAATACAAGACATCAATCCTCAACACTGAGGTATGCTAACTTGAAGGTGATTCTCATTCATAACGAGCTGCTCTAAGCTAGAAAGATTTCCAAGTGAAGGCGGGATGGATCCCGTGAAGTTGTTCTTGTTTAGATATAAATCAAACAAACTTCCCAAGAATCCTATCTCATGTGGTATACTACCACAGAGTTGATTCTCTTCGAGTGCGAGTTCCTCCAAACGAGTAAGGTTTTCGAGTGAAGGCGGGATTGTGCCGGTAATGTAATTTCTTCCAAGATACAATCTCTTTAGCTCCCTTAGAAGACCCAGCTCATTAGGAATGGTTCCAACCAACCCATTATAAGAGAGTGACAACACCTTCAGCTTCTCACAATTGCCGATGCTTTGCGGGATCTCTCCATTCATTTGGTTTATGTTGAGAGTGAGGAGTTTCAAGCGACACAACTGGCCAATTTCAGTGGGTATGTGGCCATGAAAGCTGTTGTTTGCAAGAGACAGAAGCCGCAAGAATGACAAATTCCCTAGGAAGGGGGTGATTATGCCTTGTAGGCTGCTATCAAATAGTTGTAAAATGGTGACTCTCTGCCTGTGCTTGCTGCACGAGACTCCAATCCAGTTGCAAAATGATGTGTTGGTGTTCCAGTCACCCAACACATTGCAGGGATCAGAGCTAAGGTGGTCTTTGAAGGATAGCAATGCTTGTAGATCGGTGAAGTTGTTTAATGATGGTCTGTGACATTCACAAACGGGCAGAGTAGTCGAGAAAGCAAAGAAGATGACCATCACAAAGTAGCAACGATGAGACAGCACTGGTTCGGATGACAACATGGTCATGGAAAAAAGAGACAAATTCTTAAGAGTTGGACGAGGATGGATGATACAAGGGTGATGAGGTGAACTAACTTCACACTGTTAAGATGATCAGAAGTTTTTGGGGACTTCCTTCTAGCACTTTCATATTTTGGACTGGTGTTTGAAAAAACAGAGTACAACCCTAAATTGGCTGGAGACCTATACCAGGTCAAGAAATCCAACTCTGGAGCTCGAGTTGGTCAGTCATCTGTACATAATAGAAAAAAAATACAGAAAGAGTAATTTATGTATGGTCACAAAATAAATAAACAAAATACAAAATGAGTCAATTTTGGCCATGAATTATGAGAAAGGTCACTTACTGTTTAGTTTTTAAAATTTCCCATAATGCCTTCGGTCAAAAAATGGTATCCTCGGACCGTTTTTAAAGTTTTTTTTTTTTTTTTTTCGCTTTTCTAGGCCGTATCTTATCTTCTAAGATAGTTGGCAAGCGGGTATGTGGTCCAACACTTGCCAACTATCCACCGATAGCGAGCAGAAATTGGCTTGCATATTTGAAAACACTGTTGAAGAAACATCCACATCAAAGAGACGAACCCATGTAAACGCTTGCAAAGAAGTCTTCTACTCCATGTGAGCACTTCAAAAATCTTCACATTTAGGATACATCCACATCAAAGGGAAGGCTGCATAAAAGTCTTCCACTTCATGTGACCACTTAAGAAATAAGACAAAAGCACTCGTTATGGCCCTGTTTGGATGCACCGTAACTCACACCCATTAACGAGTGATCGGCGAGATGGCACGGTACAAATATGGTCATAACACCTCTTTCATTACATGTGGAAAGAACTTCTTAATAGGAAAGAGAAATAGAAGATCATAAACATGAGCATGACCACTTAATACTACATTTTTTGAAATTGTCTATAAAGATAAATATGCTTATCAAAGGATAGTTAAAAGGCAAACATGCTTTATCAATGAAATATTTTCTACTACTAATAAATATGTTTATCAAAGAGTAGGACTACCACAAGGCCCAAATGGGCCCCCTTAGTAGTCTTTTTCCCATTCATGAACCAATTAAAATTTATTGAATTCCATAGTTCCAAGGCAAGAATCAGGTCCGGCTAAATACAAAAAAAAAAAAATGAAGAAATTAAGTTTTTGCCCATATCTTTTGGTTTAGTTTAAAAATGCCTATAGAAAAAGGCATGCTCTTGAGTTGGAATAGTTTCAACTAGGCAAGGTGTTAAATACTTCATCTCTAATAGGTATTTTAATAAATTTCCCTAATAATATTAAGAGGGCATGAAGAGCATATTCCTCAAGAAAGCCAAGTGTACTTTCATTCTCTCGGGTGAAGCACCCATTTTGAATAATTTTATTTGAATAATATTATTTAGAATAATTTTATTTGAATTTTTGAGACTAAAAAAAGATAAGAAATATGCCCAAAAAAACATGATTGGAAATAATGAGAAAAGATAAGAAGATTTATAGTCTCATTGAAGGTATGGCCCTTAATAGAGAAGAACGACGGACAAAGATTCATATAGCCAACCCCAATTAATTAAGAAAAAAGGCTTTGACGATGATGACAACCATGGAAAAATAATCTTAAAAAAAAAAAAAAAAAAGATCTTGAGTTTTCAAAACAATCGGCTTTCCAATTGGAATAGGGTTTTTCATGCAGCTTTAGGATGGATTTCAACTTGTTTTATTTCGTATTGATGGCTAGGACCTAAATTTGGGGTCAGGAAAGGTACCTCAACCATATTCCATATTCAATAAAAGAATCCAAATTACATTATCTATGGACTTAAAAGAAATAGTGTCTTAAGATTGAATCGAAAGTCCTATTTTTGAAGGGCGAGATCTAAGTACAAGGGAACTCAAAATTGAAATTTTTTCTATTAAATATAATCTTCTAGTGATTTTTTTTATGCTTCCCAACATTTTGGATATATAAAAAAAAAAAACTCTTTTCAAGTTACTCTTGTGCTCGAGGGAGTAAATGTGTATTATGCTCCTGTAAGAACATAATATACACACTCCAACCTTTCTGTATAAGATGTCAATCATATACTATTGAAGTAAGGTGCACTTCAAAACTATGCTGAAAATTGCTGCAAAGCCTTGTGATGATATGAAAATATATTATCTCAATTATGAGATTTAAAGTTTCAGAAATGGTGACGATTAAGGAGAGCTATAGATATGTGAAAATTTTGAAAATGTTCAGTTCATATAATATGTTTGAAGATAGACTTTTTTTAGGATTAAAAATCCCTAATCTTGAGGTCGAGATGATCAATTTGAGGGTTTTCCAACATAGAAACAACCTTTTCTAGTGGGTTTTAGGTTCACCTTATTCTTAGACACCTTATATAATTTTTTTCACATCTTAAATGAAAAAGAAGTTGTCGATATCTTTAAAGTTTGTATCAAGGAATTCTATGGTTTCAAGAAGTTGTCAATATCTTTAAAGTTTGTATCACTTTCATATTTTATTTTTATTTTTGTTTAAACAAAATATTTCTCTAAATTTTAAGTTGTTGGTTTATTTTTATAAATAAAACTAAATAAATAATAAAAATCATATTAAATAAAAATAACAAAATACCCCTAAATTCATTTTAATCAATATATTTTATTCAAAATATTTTTATTATTTTTATTTAATTCTACTCAAAAAAATGAGGCTAAAATCCAAATTTCAGATTAATAATATTTTTAAATTAAAATAAAATTTATTTTTAACCCTTAAATAAGAATGGTTCAATCTTTTTTTTCCTACAAATGTTAACATCTTTATTATTGGAAAAAGAATTACAATGAGCATACATCATCCGAAATCAAACGCGAGGATGGTTCAATCTGAATTATTAAAAGGTGCTCCTTTTAAGCATCTAGAGCCTGTGGAGGAAATACTAACCCCGAGTTAGTGGCCTGTCAATTCACAGCAATAAAATGCCAAGATTGCATTCAGTGCATGTCACATTAATGTGTCATTCCCATAGAAACAAGTAAGACTCCTCAATTTCAAGCACCAAAATATTTTTGTGATGGAAAGGAGACCATTATCGTGTAGACCAGGAAAACGAAATGGCATCACAAAGTTTTTACATTCTAGGAATTATTCATGAAATTGCTCACCATCTTAAGTTCAAAGTGGTATTTTCTCAGTATCTGCATTAAGTGGTGGTTATTTAGGCTTGAGCCACTTAAGCCAAATGGTGTAAATACTCTTTCTTATTGATGATCTTGAACACGGATTAGAGTTTCTAATTTCAAATATGTTCCAAGTTAGATCTCAAATCATGAGCAAGAGATTTTAATAAAGGATATGTTTTATATAAGAAGCCAACCTTCAAAATAACTTATAAACCCTGACAAAAGATGTAGGTTCGGAGAGGGAAATCCCTATTATGACATGGAAATGTACTTTTACCACGAGGGAAATCCCTATTATGACATGGAAATGTACTTTTACCACGAGAGCGGCAAATTTCGTAATGATCCCTAATTCTTATATGAATTTCATTATAGCTCTTCCCCATATGTTTATTTTACGCACCATTAAAGTTTTTCAAGATATTTCAACTTACCCCCCATCCCCTCTCTACCTCTTTTCTCACTTTGTTTTAACATAAAATTGGCATCAACAAGTTAAAAGTATGCTAAGTAAGAACATGTCTTTCTTTTACCCTTTTTACCCATGTCTAGTGGTTCGCTTCCTCTCTCTCTCTCTCATTATAATATGCTCCATCCTCTCTCCCGTGATTCTCTCCCTCTTTACCCGCTCTATCATGATATGTTCCCTCTCTCTCTCTTTACCCCGAGAGACGGTTAAAAAGGGCGAAGGAGATAAAAGAAAGTGAGGACTTTATTCAGCACATATTAATTTGTTAGTGGCAATTTTATTTTACGTAAAAAATGTGAGAAAAGAAGGTAGAGAGGGGAGTGGAGGTAAGATGAAATATTTAAGGAAACTCTAATGCCACTTGAAAGAAAAACACGGGAAGGGGTGATTGGAAAATTTATATAGAAATTAGGTATCTGTATGAAATTTTTTTAATATAAACTTTGAAGTTTAAAAAATGATGCAAACCGAGTAGATCTATAAACATTTGTAAATTTTAAAAATAGATTATGACTCGAAATCTTTTTCTTTCATATCCATATATATCGAAATTAAGATGATCATTTGGAAGGTTTTTCTAGCACTAAATTTTTTTTTATGGTGGTTTGTTGAATGGACCTTACTTATTACAGTATATGACTGATTCCTTATATAATTGTTAATACATGTTATTGTTAATACATGTTCTAGATTTAGAACCTTGACTACGTGGAGGTGGCATTATCATTTGGCTCATGCCGCATGAACCAAATAGCAAAATGAATCCCACTTGTATGAGGTTCCAAACCCAAGAGATTTTAATTAAAAACTACATTCCTCATTTAAAACCCAGAACAACAGAATGTATCTATATTATTTGACCAATGCGATTTATATATGGGCAAATACATAAAGGAAAAGATTTCTATACTTCCCCTACTGTATAGAAGATCTATACTTCTCCCCATCCGGCCGTCCAATTTAGATAAAGTGAGCAACCTGTTCCAAGTTTCAAATCTAAATTAAACTAGTTTAACATTTTGACAAAATTATTGAGAAGTAACCTGAGTTAAAAGATGTTTATATAGTGACTACTTTGCAAGTAAAATGGCCGATTTTACCACTACACTTTTTCAGGTGGTTTGATGATTTTATTGATATGTTCCATTGAAATTTGAAATTCTAGGAAATGAAAGTATACAGCGTACCCATAGGGATTAGAGTACACTCAATGTTCAAAATAATGGACAATGGATATCTACTCAAATGTTTGTTGCTAGAGAATTTGGCTAAGCTCCATTGTTCATCATGGGGACAAATGGTGGATGATTCCATTTCGTACCATCCCACCGTGTACCAATCCAAGGACCCTTAGGTTTGAGGTTTCGATTTTTATGTAACCCCACCCGCATATATAGTATTTGTGACCCTTGATCTCAACCATCAAATCAGAGTAGATGGCTGAGATGGCTTAGAGTCACAATGTCACAAGCTGGCTCTTAACTGTCAGATCTTGATCATATGGCTCATATTATTATTAGTATTATTATTTATAAATAATTTTTGAAGCAAAATCTAGGGTATACATAGATATGAAAGGGACACACTTGATAATATATATATATATATATATATATATTCAGTGAATAAAAAAATTATCAGAATACCCCTAAAAAATTTAGGGCCATTTTGGTTATTTATTTTCATAGAAAATATTTGTTTTTTATTTTTTCCAGTTTCGCCCTAATTATATGATGGGATATTTAAAATTTCATCCAGAAATATTTTGTAGAAAAAAATGACAAATAGAACAGTGTTTGGCATGACAATGTGGCATGAGCAATCGTAGCCATCAATTTGGAATCGAACGGCTAAAAAGTAGAGTCACATATAACTCATATGTTGTTGGGTTCACATAGAAACATTTCCATTAAGTAGAGACTCTTATTAGTGATATCTCGAGTAATCCACACATGCTGTTGCCACATACTTACAGAGACAGGAATGTGGAAGCTTATGCCAGTGTCAAACTAGGCTTAAACAGATCATTATTTGTTACGAACATATTTTGATTCAACATATTCTTCCTTTGAAATTTTCTGAAAACATGTAAATTTTGTACATAGTAATAGAAAATCCTCAGATAATGCTAAAAATAAATAAGGATAATAGTAATAAAATAGCTATAGTTCTCATGTCACCAGCTCTTTGAAGGCCTTTAAGAATTTTTTCTTTTCTAAAATTATCCTCCTGCCCAACCCATCTATTAAGTAATGTCTCTCATTCTCAAATGAGTGTTGAATGTGCTAGATTTTCTAGTTTTCTCGAAATAAATCAAGTTTTGAGATTCATTCTTTTGGTTATTTTATAATATTGAGCCAACACTAGTTGGTTGGGAAAAGAATTTGACGATGACAGGAATTCTACAACATTGGAGAGTCTCACTTTTTATGTCTCTGTTCATATAAGCTCCTCCATTATTCTAACAAACTTGATTTTAATACACAATTCTTATATGGTTCTGATGGTCATGACCTAGCTCATCTGTTCGGTAATAAAAATCATGGGCTTTGATTATATTTTCTCTCTCCTAATATAAATTTTATTTTCTTACTTTCTGATTGTATGTTGGGATGCTATGAGGCTATGTACAAAGTTTAAGTACAAAAAAATTCACATTTGGATGACTTTCAGGTGAGGTGTAAATGTTACAGTGTACCCTGGTAATAATGAAATACTTTTGTTCATTTACGCGTATTTATGCATGATTTGCAAAACGGCATGAAAATGCCATATGGGGGTTACATATCATTTTGTGTTGATGGTCAATGGTTTGCTAATGTAGAGAAAAATGGGGCATTGCATTGTTTTTACTAGCATGGGAACGTGGGTTACACCTGGTTTATGAAGTTTTACTATGAAATAATATGCCATCTGGTTTATGAAGTTTTATTATGAAATAATATTATTGGCATTGTAAAAAAATAAAAGGTATACATATTGTTAATTTTACTTCTTGTTGGCCATAATTACCTATTCAGTAAACAATAGATTTTACATGAAGTTTAGGTTGTCTCTTAAGGCTTAATACTTTCTCATAAGTAAAGCCAGTACTTCAATAACAGAAAAAAAGAAGAAGGAAAGAAAGGATACTACTTGTTAATAACATTGAGGGGAAAGTAAATATAATTAACTATACTTGTTAGTAATATGCATTGTGGGAAAATTGAATATCACTAACTATGAAAAGAGTCGAGTCTAATTAAAGATAAAAAAAATAAAGATTTGTATAGAGTTAATTTAAGGCATGTGTTTGTTAAAAGAATGTAATTGACTAAATGTATCTATATTGAAACTTGGACAATTGGAAGATTTTTTAGGACTTTCTAGCATTATTTTGTAACTCTAGAGAGTATTTCTATTGTTGAGCTAATTTTTTTGATAATAATGTAGTTGTTTCTTTTTTTTTTTTTTGGGGAGTTGGTTAATGTAATAGTTTTACCTCCACAACTCTCTCTCTTATACACACATTCATTAATAGAAAACAGTTTTCATGAGCTATATACTATATGATATATCCATATATTCATCATTAACCCACAATGATGAACTTATTAATCGTCATAGACAGTAATGGAGGGAGAGTATGGATGTAAATTTCAATTAATTGAATAATGGTGAACAATACTCTCTATCACTATCCAACTCATTGATTGCAAAATCATGAACTATTTAGTAACTATGACCACATGGGTCATAATTAGTAACTATGACCTCAACTCATCCCACACTTGGCGTGCCCTTGAATAGAACCGTGAGATTATTGGGAAAATATATAATATTTTATGTAACTATAAGAATTTGTGGTCATGAGGATTATTGTGATCACATCAATTGTTTGGACAATGATGAAGATAGCAAAACTTGCCTAAACATGGAATAACTTACATGTTAGATAACTTACATGTTGGCTCTTATTCTCTCTCCACTCTGTTCCAACCCATTGATTAGACTGCAAAAAACCTTGTAACTACAAATTTCCTATGGTGACTATGATATACTTTCCCTGATAGTTATTGTTGATTGTTTGTGGGTGAAACGGGGGATAGAGTATGTAGTAAAGAAATAAATTAAAAGAAAGAGGATTTTCTTGTTTGCAATCATACTAGACGTGCTCTTTCAATACTGTAATTTGCCTTCTTATTGTAGAATAATAGTGTGCAAAAAGTAACATGGGCAAACCAGTCTTTAGGATATTTGGAAATAGAAAGTCATTGATGATACTCACCTAATTTTGAATTATTTAGGCAAGTATATTAAGCACTAAAGTTGCTTCGATATAGATAGAGAAAGTGGTACATGTTTTGTATTTTTAGAGAGAGGAGTAAGACAATGTTGAGAGAGAAAATCAAATTAGCAAGAAGGTGATTTAAAATGGAGTAAAACATCCCTTTTAAATAGTGAAAAATGGTTGTTAAAAGTGTATAATCATGTGAACAATCACTATTGTTCACACGACATGTGGCTGTTGGGTCTCTAACAGTCAACCAACGGCTATCTGCCGTTAGATTTGCGAACATACCCTTCATCACAACAGCTAGTGTCTTAGCTGTTGGATCTCCTTCCACGCACATCTGTGGGCACGAGTTGCGTCACACAAAATTTAATCGAGCCTCGAGCCTGACACATACACGAGCTTGGGCGAGAGGCGCATCATTCGCCGATTTGAATGAAGTACAAAGTGCGTCGTCAAGCGCCCTTGCGCTTCGCATGATCGACACATGCAGCCACACTCATACCTTTGTTCAATGAATATAAGGCATGAGAGTGCTCCCATGTAAAAAGCACTCCTTCCTCACTTCACTCTTCAACATGGGTTCAACGTGTGAATAAACCCCGCCACTTTCTCTCTCTATCGATTTAAAAATTGAGCAAAAATAATATTTATATTATTTTGAAATATTTCATAATATTGAAATACTAACGTCTCCTCTAGTATTTCAAAATAATATGAAAAATACTAGACAACTGTATAATATTTGCATACCATGAGGGTATGGTTCAATTTGAACCTACACTTCGAGTATACGATACAAAGTCCATAAAATTCTATCATAAGCTTATAACCTTGAACCAGATAAGTTATTCAACAGACCAATAGTATAACTCACAATATTATACATTACATCTCTGGTGTCTTTATCCACCAACATGTTTTAGGCTTGGTATTTATATCATCGAACTTATATCCCGATGTCATAAGTGCTTTAGAGACAAGTCACATCTTATAGGAAGCAACTGCATTTCCACACTTATATAGGTATTTCTATCAAGACTTTCTCTATATTTAAAATACTTGGACCTATAAAAAGTCCATAAACATCATCAAGAGCTTAATTGAACCTACTGTCATTATTAGACTTATCTACAATATGGATTTCGTTAAAATGGGTGCTTAAAATAATGATTCGTCAATTAATCAACTAATCATACATCCAATTGTTATTACCACATTGAATCTAGAATTTTGAGGTTACAAGAGACTAGGTTGAGTTCCCGCTGTAGAAAATTACTTTATGGACTCTAGCTCCATTTTCCTTGATATTTTATCAATATCATCCCTTGCAAGGCTCTTTGTCAAATGATAGGCCAAATTGTCCTTTAGCTTCATAAATTTTAGATTTATTACTCCATCTCTTATTAATTTTTGTATGGAATTGTGTCTGCACGCAATGTGTGGAAATTTATCATTGTACTTCATTACATGCTCTCATAATATTAGCATGATTGCCACAATATATTGTAATTGTCGGCATTCGTTTGGGCTACATTGGTAGGTCATCTAAAACATTATTGAGCCATTATGCTTCTTCACAACAAAAATCTAAAGTAATAAATTTCGACTCCATTGTAGAGCGCGAAATGCAAGTTTGCTTAGTTGAACCTTATGATACCACTCCCCCAAACAAAGTAAAAACCATCCTGATATGGATAGTAAAGCTTGGATTTCTACGTTCCAATTTGCATCACTATATTCTTTCAACACCTTGGGATAACTCACATACTACATGCAATATTATAACATGCTACTAAGGCAACATGTATGCCTATTAAGTTTGCTCACTACATATGTAATATCAGGCATTGTGTTGCTCATTGCATACATTTAAACTACCGCTCACTCTAACATACTCTATTTGAGATATATATCTCCTTTCATTTTTCTTTAACTTTATAAGAGGATCTATTGGTGTAGAGACTGATGTACTATCAGTTTGCTTAAACCTATGGAGCATTTTCTCAACGTAGTGGCATATGAAATGTCCTCCATCAATTTTTGTCGATATTTGGATAATTTGGTGTCTTTCTCTTCATTTGGTGATGGCGATTCCAACATATTATCTGTAATTACATAGGCCACCTCAAGTGTGGGATCAACAAAAGCATAAGCTTTTGTTGCCACCTTTTGAAATTCATCCCATCACACAGATTGAGCTTTGCAAAATGTTGGTTCATTACTTTGATGAAATTCATACTTGCTTTCATAGTTTTACCCAAGACTACAATCTTGAATCTTTGATTGTTAGTGGGTGAAATGGGTGTTGGAGTACATAGTAAAGAAACGAATTAAAAGAAATGGGAGTTTCCTATTTATAGCTATGCTAGATGAACTTTCTCAAGAATGTAATATGCCCCATTACTGTAGAATAATAGTATACAAAAAGTAATCCGACCAAATCAATCCTCAAAAAATATGAAAATAAAAAGTCATTGATAATACTCGCGTTATTTTGCACTATTTAGGCAAGTGTAATAAGCACCAGAATTGCCTAGATATAGATTGAGAAAGTCGTATGTTTTTGTATTTTTAGAGAGAGAAAATTAGTGAGAAAATATTGAGAGAGAGAATCGAATTAGTAAATGGTAATTTAAAATGGAGTAAAATGTCCATTGTAAAGAGCGAGAAATGGTTGTTAAGGTACCTGCCCATGTCACATGTGACCGTAGGGCTTCCAATAGTCACCATCTAGTGGTTATAAACCGCTACATATACAAATAGGTCCTCTATCTCAATGGCTAGTGTCTTAGCCATTGGATCTCCCTCCACACATGTGAGCGCACAAGTCACGGTCCTTGAGCCCTACCCATCCACATGCTCATACAAGGGGCATCATATGCAGTAAGTTCTACCCTTGGCTTGGCTGCAATACATGATACAGTAAATATGTCAGTTTGAGTTTCATCAAATACATTATTTCTTTTTTGTTTTGCATACATACATGTATTTTCTCTTTTACTTTGACCCACAAAGTTGTGCATTTTTATATCATCTCGACATCAAGATATATAACTATAGAGAAAAATAAAGATTTCAAGCTCTCAAAGTAGATCTGTTTCATTTGAACTATATTTCGAGTTTAAGATTTATAATTAGATATAGAAATGAATTTCTGCATTATCCTAATAATTTTCAACACCAAAATTGCATTTCATGACAAAGTTTAGAGGTACACCTTACTTTGATTGCTTAAGGTTGCAACCTTATGCAAACTACACCTTTTTTTTCATACATGCGTACCTGATACGGATTCCGCAGCATAAAGCGGCTTTCAAAGAGCCACCACTGTTCATGTTTGCCATAAACAACTATAGATAAATTTGCGCTAATGTAATCTTAGATATTCATCATTGTAAATATTTGAGCACGTGTCCTATGCTCCTACTGTTACTCCATCTTTTAAAGAACCTGTTAGAGAGGATCTTTTCAATCTGAAATTTTGGGAACCACTTAAGAATTACTAGATGATTATTCTAAAAAACAAAATTAAAATTTGAGTCTTCTAACGATTTGATCTCACATCTAAAAATTCAATGGTCTCTATTCAATTTTGAGATGTTTACATAGAAGTTACTGCTAGGAACTGTTTTTTATTGATTAATCAATGCATGAATAACATGTTAGATAGTACGTATGTGTTCTTTCTTCAACGACAACGGTTCTTGTTTTCTATTGAAGTTAATTTATGGGTTGATGAGGTTACACTCTCAAAATTTGGAGTCTTAAAATTAATTTGAATTGGGGTTTTACCCAAGTGAGTAAATGAACATTTTTCTCCTCTAAGAGTAGAACATCTCTTGGCTAAAGATTTTTTTTATTTATGTTATTTTACATTTATATTATTTTTACTTTTTTTTTTTTTTTCAAAATACCCACTTCAAATCTTAGAGGTCTATAAGGTCACTTTGGACCTTCAAAGTCAGAAATTCAGTCACGTCGGATCTTGAAGGTTCAAATTGAACTTTGAACATCGTAAAGTCCATGCTCAGACCAAGACTCGGGCTTTACGAACCCTTGGCGTGGAGCACACGTTCCTTTGGCCTAACCCTACCCCTCCTCTTGTGGTGTGGGTGGGGCACCAACAAGACCCACCTCACACCCTCTTACCACGGTTCCTCACAATAAAACATCCATGATCAAAGTACTCAAATAAGACCAAAAAAACTATGGTGAAGCGGCTTTTGAAAAGCCGACCCGGGTCAGCAAATTGCAGTTCGACTGGTTAATTGGACGGAGTCTGCTGTGTGAGAATCAGTCCATGGAGAATTCCTTGACAAACTCTTCGGATCCATAATAGAATTCAGCAAGTTATAGGACCAGATCGATACCCAATTCTGACAAAGAATGGGGTGAGTTTGGATCGATTCTCGATAAAAAAAAATTTCCTTAACAACCGGGTTTTAAACTTTTAATACACGCTCTAAAGGCGTTTGGATTTCCCTGAAACCGATGAAAAACGGGAGAAACAATAGAGTTATTTGTTTGCGGGAATAGCGTTTAGACACTAGTAAAAATGGAGAAAAAAACAATCTTCTTGGTTGGGCATCCAAATGCTTTTGGAATCTAGAAAACCTTGGGATTATGTCAAATTAAATAGTAATTAATTATGGGTTTCAAGAGGTTAGGTGGAGTTTTTATTAACTTTATGCACATAGAATTGAAAAGAAAAAAAAGAACAAGAGGGGTCTCCAAAAGGAAAAAAACTAAAATACAATATACAAGGAGAGAGACATTGGCCATGCTATATTCCGCCAATAGACATGGATCGAGACATGATGGCGCGCACCGCTCCTGTCCGCCTGCGTCGCGCCTCACGCCTTGGAACAAGGAGAACCTCTTTTGGGCCCCACACGTGACACGGGTCCTAAAAGTTCTACAACGTCAGACAAAATTGCCCCATCTCACTTGGCAGAATTACACTGGTGACCTCACATTTTTTAGAAAAACCCCACCCTAATGAAGATGTTCATTAGTTGAGAAATGAATTTTTTTTTTTTTTTTGGATAATTTAGTGGGGAAGACTAACCTTCCCCATTTTTTCATATAGATTAAGAAGTTGGCTTTTTTTAAAATGTCAATGGACTGTGTCAGCAAGATTGGAAACTATACTGTGTTAACTCGGTACGGGGGTTGCTACCAATGTTTATTGTTTGAAAAATATTTATATGACAATGGAAATGTTTTTTAAGTGTTGCTTACTTATCCTAAGATGGGAACGATTCTAGTTTAGATATTGCTGCTCGGACTGCAAGCCCCTCAAGCATATCCAGTAAAAAACAACTGGAAGTTCAGATTAGTGTTTAAAAATGGGACATGCTTTGACTTGCGAGGGGACTGGAACTTGAACGCTTGCTCCAATTTGGGCGTGGACAGGACATTTTTAAATAAAAAGACACTAGGGTGCTTTTAATCTAAAATCGCTCATCCCCAACTCGGGTGATTTTGAATCTGCTCAATAATTTGTCCTCTCAAATATAAATGAATTTCAACCATAACTTGTTGACAGTGTAGGTACACTTGAGGGTACACGTAGAACGTGGTCTATATGCTGAGAATTGGTTTTAACTTTTAAGCAACAGTGTGTTGTTTAAATGGTTCCCTTTAGTTTTTCAGTTTTAAGATTAGTATGCATGCCGAGATGACCTACATAAAGTTGTTCTTATTTGTATATCTTGTGGACCGGATAGCATCCTCCCTCCCTTGAAAAGAAATGGTACAAGATAATAGTAATTTAAAATAAATGTCACCTAGATTTAGTTAAGGGTGTGGTTTGTATAGGCTGAGGCTCTAAATAATGAAAGTAAGTGTATGTTCAAATAGTATCGAAAGATGTCATTTTAATATCGAAAATCTTTATGACTGTCTGAAAATTGATTTCAATACGTAATTATAAAATTTAAAGCTTAAAAAAAAGCGTATATCAAGTATATCTATGAATAGTTGAAAATCTTGAAAATTGAAAGTCTAAATAATGTATCACATGATACACTATTTCAAAAACTTGAAGTTCTTTTTTTTTTAAGGCTATGTATCTCGAGGTCGAGATGATCGGATTTGAGGGTGCGCCTTAGTTTGATTGTTTAGAGCCTCAACCTTATATAAACTTTTTCCTTTAGTTAATCTCTATAGTCCATCACTGAGAATAGGCTGAAGATGGCTTAACAATGTTAACCTGCATCCTTCATCACATTTCATAAGAAACTCAAACCATGCTGCATGAATGCACAAACAGAATTTGTCAAAAAATTAATAATACACAAACAGTATATCAAATGTATGGTTCCAATGTCGATGTCCATTCCTTGTGATGGATGGTGAGGATGAAGAGTTCACTCACAAGTATTTGGTGGTGCGCAGGAAGAACTCGTCTCCTTCATCTGTCACCAGGAAGAGAAGGTGGAGATGGCATAATCATGATCTCTGTTGTCTGAGGACTACATGTGATACACTATCGATACCATTGTATTCCACATGGAGTATATAGAATTGGAAACACTCAAGTTGGCTAAGACACCGGTGCTTCCTACCGTTTCCCACTTATTTTCTTTTGTTTTTTTAATTTTATTTTCGAGGAAGAACTGACCTAGTTCAATCAATTCTAAGTCAGCTCGAAACCAATGCGTGACTAGTTTAACACATCTGTTCAGTTTTCAAAACAATGACGATTTTATCAAGAATATATCATATGCATGCCAAAAAAAAAATTCTAGTGGCTTCACAACCGTCCAATCGATGTTGAGGAGCTATTAGCATCTTGTTGGAGACCCAAATGTTAGCACATATATTTATTCCAATTCTACAATCTATTATAGGGTTCATATATTATTAAACCATTTACTTTTTCCACAAGAAGGTCGCAATTAGTCATAGCCATTGAATATGAAATCTAACAAATTGACATGCATCACAAATTTTGAAAAATTTATTTTGGACCTTGTGACACATCATTAACCACTTAAATTTCGTGCAACGGTCAATAATGATTATGACCTTTTTGTATAAAAAATAAATAATCTTATCATATATATTTCCTATTATATATTGAGAGATTCGTCAAGGATGCATGTCATAAATGTGTACCGTCAAATATCCATCACAGATTTTTGGTAAGGGTGCGGTGTCTATAAGATTGCACCTTAAACAATCCAATTAAGACGTACCCCTAAATTTTATCATAACATGTCATTTTGGTGTAAAAATTTCTTAGGATTATCTCAAAATCTATTTGCATATCTTATTATAATATTTTAAATAAAAAATTGGTTAAAATCAAGTAGATCTATAAACATATGAAAATCTTGAAAACGGACGGTCTAGATAATGTATTGCAAGATGCACTATCTCTGAAATTCAATTCTTTTTTTTTTTTAATATTCATATATCTCGATGTCGAGATGATCAATTAGAGGGTTGAAAAATATTAAAACAACATTTTTTGATGGATTTTTGAGGTGCATATGCGATTCTACATTTTAAGGTTGCAAAAACTTTTTCCTTTTGCTAATGGTGGTCCTACCAAAATCTAAATGGAGGGTTCTAAAAACACATCCAAAATAGTTATATTTATTTTATAATTTTTTTAATATCTATGTTCAGAATATCAGCCCCTAAATTTTTGGATCCAAAATCCATCTCAGATCTTAGATGGAGGACACGTATAAACATATAAGTGAGTAAGACACGTGAGAGAAATGAAATAAGGGTCAGTTTCGGTCATTTTGCCGACAGAGGCCATTTCCGTAAAATTAGGTATGATCAGGGGTTAAGATAAGCCTGTCCTTATGTACCACGTCTGCTATCGTCAGAGGATCTTAGCTGGGTTATTTTGTTGGCGGGTGATGCACGTTTTGATACATATACGGATACGGCCGCACGCCCATGGATATACGGCCGTATTTTCCGGTCCGCTTTAAATTTCGTTTCTTGGCCCGTGGGTTTCTGTTGCGATATCTGAGTGGTCGTAACGAACCATGAAGAACAAAACACAAGGTGTACTCTCTTTCTCTCTCTACAATTTTTACTAATTCTCGCTCTCCCTCTCTAACAAAATTATGTTCAGTTTTACTGATACACATTCCCTTTTTTCAGTCTTCCATCAACTCCGTTCTAAGGTTGTCCTTCATTTCAATGGCCCATATTTCTTTTTCCTGATGTGCTTTTTGTTCCTGATCTAAGAGAATACGCAAGTCCCATTTTAGGGCTCATACTTTTTCTTAAGCAGCAGTCTTTTTCAAATTTAAATGGATTGCGTCTTTTGATTTGTTTTCTTAGCTTTGAAAGGGTTGATTTTGTGAGAAAGTTATGGTTTTCTTATTTGTTTTGCATATTTCCATTTTGAAAATGCAGGTGGGTTATCTTCATTTTGTTTGAAGTATTGGGTGGCTTCATTATAGGAATGGTATCTCGAAATGTAGAAACTTCTCAGGTGATTCCAGACAATAAATTGCCAAAATTCTTTATGGTACAAGTTTATCTTGATTTTCTTAATAGTATTCTCATTGAGGAGATTCAATTTACTATTTGTGCTCGAGATATGGGGATGACAATTATGCTGAAATTGCATTTATTTTTATTTTTATTTTTATTTTTATTTTTGTTTTCTCTGATTCTATGTTTAGGGGGATGGGGGTACATCATCTGGTTCGAGTGCCCCATTTGATCGGCCTCGACCTCGTCCTACAAATACGGTACGTGTGGTCTGCTTTGTTAATTGTAATTTTATCCTTTTTTCCTTGTAATATGCAAAATCTATTCTTGTTTTTTTATTATTGGAGGGCCTAGACCTTTACTTAATTTAGTATTCTCTCAGATCATGTATCATGTGCTCTAGTATAGCAGTATTGTTCTTTTATCCTTTTCAAAGCACCCGTTTTCCTTTTTTGGTTGATAACTAGACCAAAAACACCATGCAATCCGAACCTCAGTATTCAGCACAGAATGTTATTTATATACTTCCCAAGGGAGCTATTGTCACCCTAGACAAGATATGCAATGGCTGATGTTTGCTGTGAGGGTCTTCTGGTTTTCCCCATTAAGGACATTGAACTGTACATCAGGAACCCATGCAGTATTTTTGGGGTTCAATACACACTGAAGTTTTCTAAAGTACCTTCATGTCATCCCAGCTATCATGTCAGTAGCAGAGGGCTGGGGTTTGTCATTCCTCGACTGAAAGTTCGTCACAATATTTGTTGGACTTGGTGTTGTGGAATCACATACTCCAGTTCGTCCCTCAATGAAATCTGGCTTCTGGGGCCTTGTGAGATTACTATAGGAAACTTCACTGCGCACTTTGGATACATTTCCTTAGTTTTACTTGGGGATCCAATATTTGATTTTTTAAACTTTTCTTTGTTTTCTTTTCTGGTTTAAGTGTTAACTGCAAAGTTACTTAAAAAAAACAAAAAGTCTTATTCTCAACTCTGATTTGGGCTATGTTTATTCTTGATGGCATTTATTGACTCTGCAGATCTTCAAGAGCGGGCCCCTTTTCATATCATCGAAAGGTTAGAGTAAGAGTTATTTTGGAATGTACTAGTTGTATAAGCAGTGCACATGCTGCTACTGAATTAATTTGTTCTTCTAATATACTCTTGTTGAATTTTCCTTTGAAATGATGTTCTGTACTGCTGTTGGAAGTAGCTATAATGCCTTTCCTCCATTGGATCTGCATTGTCACAATATTTGTAATTGTCTTGTTCATGAAATTTGAATTTGAACCATAATTTACTTTTCCTTTTTTTTTGAGAATGAACTGGTCATCTTGATTATAGGAGTCTGTTGTTAAACATAATTAAGTTGTTCAGTTGTTAGTGTGCTCTTGTGAGACAAGTCTCTGAAGTAAATGTCATTGATTATATTAGATCTTGTGACAAAACATCATGTAAGTGCCTTTGGTGGATCTATTCTTATCAGTTTAATATGAACGTATTCGAGCTCCACATAACATGAAAAGTTCTAATCGGAACAAGCCTTTTGGCCTTAGCAAAAGTGCATCGAAATTTTGTTCAAGACAGTGTTTCTAAACTCATCGAGTGCAATTCAGACTCAGGTGAGTCACTTAGAATTGGTTGGTGCCAAGCTCGAGTACAAAACCTTGGGAACCGGCCAAGACTCACCAGTTTCCACATTTGTGTTCTTAAATTTGTTAAGACTTGGCCGAATCTACTTCCTTACGATAGTTGGTGTTGGTATAACAGAGATGCAATTGGAGTTGATTGGGAATTGAGTTGTTGGAAGCTTGGGCCTGCTATCAAGGTGATGTATCATGAAAGAGGGAGATTGAAATGTATTGGAGTTGATTGGGAATTGAGTTGTTGGAAGCTTGGGCCTGCTATCAAGGCGATGTATCATGAAAGAGGGAGATTCTCTTGGTGAAATAGAGGACGTTCTCTGAGCCACATATGCTCTATGTAGCTATCGGTGCAAACTATACTGTTTCTTGCTCAATTTTTGCGTTTGTAACAAAGGCAACCTTTTTTCTGGTTAGGAGCAAGGCTTCAAAGAGATGAAAATGGAGTGATTCTCTTGTTACTTTAGAAGGAGCATGGATGCAACTTTTGTGAAGTCTTATCATTGAGAGTGGGTATTTGCATGTGTAGAAAACAATTTCATGCCCCGGATGGTGAAGGAAATTCTAACATTCTCAGATGGCATGGCATGATGCAAGTTGCTTTCTATAGGTGGCCACATTTTCAATTAGACTATTGGATAACATCGAGATAATCTATGGATTTGAGATGGGCCATGGACTCTGAGTCAAATGAAGTGGTGGAAAAGGGTTGCTAGTGGAGGATTCTCCTTCCCTAGACCCTGTGAATTCCCCGTTCATTTGAAAATTGTCATTTGTGGCATCCGCACCCCATTGATTCCGTAATGCTCAACTCATAGATGCAGGGAGCTTGATTAAGGGGTGGCGATCCACCTCAGAATGTCACTACGGCAATCCTTGAGCCAGAGCTTGAGTGGAGCCCGTTCCCACATCAAGGGAGCTTGCTCCTTATCTTGTAAGGATTTTGATCCCTAACTAAAAGGGATCTTGATTGCTTTGGAAGGGGATCACGAACCCACTGAAAGTGGGTGCAATCATGGTTTAAAGGGATCTCGATCCTAAGAGAAGTTTTTGAATTTTGAATATGTTGATTTTGCTTTTTTTTTTCCTGCTTTTTGACGATTTTCTAGCTAATGATCGCTTGTAGACGATTTTTGGTTTTCATTTCCATGGTCGTGGTTTGGTTGAAAATTGGTGAATCGCCTCGAAATCACTCGAGTCAACTCGGATCCAGGAGGCTTCCCGGTTGCCTAAGGTCCGAAGTGAAGTGCGGGACTACAAGGGTTGTCTAGAATGGAGTAGGTCTCACTATAGTGAATCAACCTGTTTCTTCTGGTTCACTATGGGGACCTCTGACGTTTCCTAAGTTCAGGTCGTATCATGACCCTCCAATATCAATTTTCTCAGTTGTTTATGGGACTTTTAGGCTATAAAGTTCTCATTGTGCCTGCTCGTAGTTAATGCTAAAAGTGGATTATACATTTTTCAATTTTAAAATCATTTTAAAAATAAAATAGTGTGTGTTTGTGCACGTGCGTGTGTGTTTAAATATATATATGTTTGAAATTTTTTTATATAGGGTGTCAACCTTATACTAATGAAGTAAGGTGCACCTCAAAAACCTATCAGAAAAGATAGTTCCAATGTTGGACAATCCTCAAATTGATCATCTTGACCTTGAGATGTATGAATATGAAAAGAATAAAATATTTCAAGTTGCGAAAATAGTCAATCTTGCAATGCATTATTTAGACTGTTCATTTTCAAAGTTTTGAATTGTTTATAGTTTTACTCGATTTGCACCATTTTTGGAGCTCTAAGTTACAGAATGAGGGGTGACAATAGATTGTCATGCCATGATGGGGTTTTGGGCACCAAAACTGCATCTTTTGGTATAGTTTTTAGGTGCGCCACACTTTGATTGTTTAACGTTATTTTCCAAATTTTTTAGATAGTTCTATTATTATTCAGTGATTCAAAAAGCAGACCGCCCAGTGCTTAGGTGCCTCGACGGTCCAAAAGGCCTGGGCGCATCGCCCAGGCCTAAGCAGCCAATCTGGGCGGTCAACCCTGGGCGGCCGCCCAGGGTGGAAATATGTTTCGATGGGGGCAATTTTGGTCTTTTTTTGTTATTAAAGAGCCAACAATTAGTGTTTTAGGTTCATTTGAAACCTTAAACTTATTGGAGCCAATTTTAGAGAGAGAAAGCCCCCAAAAACCTAGTTTATGGTGAATTTTTTTGGATTGATCAAAATTAACAAAATTGATCAAAACATCACCCATTGATCTTAGATGTACTTTTTGATGTTTTGCAAAGTTATTAGGGGGTTTTTAGAAGATTTTGAGTATTTAGAAGCATCTTTGAGGCGAAAGTTTGAAGATTGAGCAATCAAACTCAAAGTAACTTTGTTTGATAATTTGGTTGGTTGGAAAATTTTAAGTTTTAATTGGATATGGAGTATGAACCGACTTATGGATTATGGTTATGCTTATGGAATGTGTATGGAATGTGTGCTAAATGCTAATATGTAGTATAATTTGAATTATGTACTGCGATATATATAACTGATACTGACATAACTGTTGAATCATTTTTTGATTCAGCTGGGCTGCACAGGTTCTGGGCACTCGCCTAGGCGCTGGGCGGCTTGGACCCCTCAAGCTGCCTAGGACCCGTCTAGCGCTTTTGGAAACACTGTTATTATTAGATTAAGAATGTAAAAAATAAAAAATGATTTGAATTCGTAAAAGGATTAGATCTTGAAATTCATCAAATGGATGGTCTAGATTCAATGTTGGACGGGACTCATTTTGGTCATATCTACCGTACATATTGAATGTTATTTTTTTGGGATTGATTGTTGGGATGAAGAGAGTGCATGAGCAAAATTTGGGCTCATATAAATGCCACAAACATGGTTTACTAGAAGTGTGATTTTATTATATTATACAAAGATACGGTGACATGAAATCATTCCCATGCACCCACCCACACACACACACACACACACACACACACACACACACACACACACACACACAACGAACGCGCGCGACGACGACGTACCGAAGGTACGGTACTACACGACTAGTCGTCGTACCTACCTAACCTTACCTACTAGTCGTACTAACGTACTACCTACTTCTTTAGT
>NW_006497952.1:364550-395221 GCF_000471905.2 Amborella trichopoda | reverse complement strand
ATATATACACAACATACGTTAGTTACGTAGTAGTAGTAGTTATTATTATTATAACTAAGAAGTACGTACGACGATAGTAATACTACTACCTACTCACACCACCACCACACACACACACACACACACACACACACACACACACACACACACACACAAAAGCCGCTCCGAGGCGATCCCAAGGTAGGGAACTTCAGCCATTGGTCGATCCCAACTTACCTCATTGGCTAGAATCCACTCTTTGTTTATAATTGGCTTTTATGAAATGTTACTTTGATATCTTTTATCGTCCCTTTATATTTGATGTGTTTCATGATTCTGAATTGTATTTTTGTATTTGTGGCAAGTACTGGTTGAGTGTGTGACTTCTGAAGGCTTGATTTTTTTTTTACAGTAGCATATGCATTATTGACTGACCTTGATGGTTATATAATGCTATATATTTACAGGAATAGGGTGGACTTCTTGGAAGAAACGTTGGTTTATCCTCACACGTACATCCCTAGTCTTTTTCAGAAATGACCCAGTAATGCTCATGACTTTATATCCTAAAGTGTATTTCTTTTTGCACTTTCTTATTTGCATATTTATCATTCGGATGATTGTATATGAGTTGCACACTTCCTTCAACTTTTTCATTGAACATGAGAGACAAACCAATGGGGTTATGCAGTTCTGATTGGGCTTGGGAGGATCTGGAAAGAATGACAGGAAATTCAAGGGTGGGTGCTATGAGGCTAAATCAGTCATAAGAACGATATGTGAGTCTTACACTGTGAAAGAGAGTGTGCACTAGCTGAGAATGCACCTGCAAGAAGCTAGTAGGATATTGCCATATTGGCTAGATTTAGTAGGGTTCATAGGTTCTGATGGTATGTTCATCTTGTATTAACAAATCCTTAGGTGTCTCTAGCTTAAGTACGGTGAGGGTGGCAACACTATGTTGTAGTTTGGGATTATATTACATCAGTATGTAAATTATTCCGTATCAGAAATGTAAAGGAAAAATAAAAAACTGATAGAAGATGCTCTTAACTTCATATTTTTTGTGTAATGTAGAAGTTGAGTTGAACAAAACCTCATTGTGATTTTTGTTGCCATACAATATACTTGGATGTTGCCTCATTAGAGTTGAATAATATTCTGACATTTTTCATTTTTTAACTCCCCTAAGACTTGTACAAGATATTATCAGTGGATTTGTATGTATTTTAATTTGTTTTGTAGTTCCATTTGTGTAATCCTTTCTTGAATTGCATGTCTTGGAAAAAATACTTATATTCCATGTTGAATTGTCATAGAAAGGTGACACTAGAGCACCAAATCTCTTCTGAGCTCTTAAGAATGAATGTAAATGGGCTATAACCATAGTTATTGAAGACGGGAGCGGGATCGGTTCGGGAATCATCAAACCGCCCTATTGTGGAAGTTCCCTAGGTTTGGGATCAGCGTCCGTACAATGAACAAGAGAGGGAACGAGATCCTTAGGTTTATGGGAGCGAGATCCCATATCAATGGGTTCGAGGTTTTGACTGGCAAGAATCTAAGCTCCGCTGCACATTAAACGAGGTTGTCAAGTAGAGCTAGTAGGGGTTCCCTTGGTTAAGGGATCGAGGTTTCCGTTTGTCATATAATGGGGTTCCGCTTGTTCTAATATCGAGATTCTTTAAGTATAAGAATCAAGGTCCTCAGTTGATTGGCCCCAAGGTCCGCAACTACCATTGGTTAAGGGAACAAGTCCAATATGTATGTTATCTTGTAGTTAAATAAATCTATCGTGCCCCATTTCTATACATCACATGCTTACAAGCTACTTGATAAATGCTAAATACTACTAAACACTTTACTGTATATGTGCATGGTCCATGCTCAAAAATCCAATATGTACATATGAGCGAATGACAACCTCTAATTAAATAAATCCATAGTGCCCTATTTCTAGGCATACATGCTACTTGATGAAATATTAGGCACATTACTATATAGTCTATGGTCCATAGTCCAAAATGTAATATGTATGACATCCTATGTTTAAATAAATGCATCAAACCATATTTTTATGCAACACATGCCTATATGCTTGATAAATCTAAAGAGTATGGATTATTTTGCTACTCAGTCTGTGGTCCTCAGTTCAAAATCTAATGTGTATGACATACCCTATTTAATTAAATGGATATTACTAAAATTTGATACATCAAGTGCCTATATACTACTTGATAAATGCTAAAAGTATCACTCTATTAGATAGTCCATAGTATACTTATATACTCCATTCTTCTTATATATACTCCAAATCCCGTTAGAGGTATAACTTTAATAACATAGTCCCTCGGACCACCAAGATATTCCTTACACATAAATCCAAAAAATAATCTACAAGTACATAAATTGGATTTTTCTATTATTTTAATCAACTACACACTTAGATCACCAACACGTACCCTCACCTCCCCACCTTCCCTCTTCCCCACCCAATTCTCCCTCCCTCTATATAAACCCTTGGACCCAAAACCAACCCACAACTCCTTCGCCATTAGCTTGTGGTGATCATTCTGGTGAATCTAGTTGCTCTTCCCAACTCTCCCATGCTACAGGTATGTGCACTTGTGCTCTTTCCCTGTGTATTTCTGTGACTTGTGTGTGCATAAGAGAAAAAGAGTTGTGAGTGTGCGTGCAGTAGAGAGAAAGGTGTGTGTATGTGTGCGCAGTAGAGAGGTGTGCGTAAGGAGTTGACAAGATGAATGCTTTTTTAGTTGCTTTTCGTATGTATTTTGTGATTTATGCCATAATCAGGTATTTGGATTGAAACATGAATTTTGCATAGGTTTCAATGCATTGAATTTCTAAGATTTATGATCTGGATTTAGGATCAGAATATGAACATTGTGTTGGTTACTTTGTCTTGTATTTGATCAGAGCATGAATACTGAGTTTGTTTCTCTGCTAAAAAACTTGCCATTTGCATGAATACTGAATTTGTTGCTCTATTATAAAACTTGCCATTTGCATGAATACTGAATTTGTTGCTCTATTATAAAACTTGCCACTTACATAAAATGGGGAGAGAGAGAGAGGGGTAGGAATACTGTGGAACTGGATTCATCTGTTTTTAAAATAGATTCCCCATATATAGAACCCAAGATAATAATGTACCAAAACCTTGGACCATGTTTGATGGGAGTAGGAATCTATTCGAAATAGTACTAGAATCCACTAATGGTTGGAGCGTGATCCCCTTTATTTGGGAGCAAGATCCCAAAATTGAAAAACTGGGGTCCCTACGAGATTCCTAGGAGGAACCGTGGGATCGAGGTTCCGGAGCAAGAATGCCACCCTACCTCCACGGTTCCCTTAACTATGGCTATAACAATGCTAGGATGGTGTTTGTCCTGAGAAATCCTGTTCTTTGTGTCCAGCCTCGTAATAAAAAGTTGCCATTTCGTGTTAATTTGAGGTTGACAATTTGGTAAAAAGAGCTGATAAATTGATTGTTTGGTTTAGTTTATTTTTATTTATGATTATATAATTTTCTTATTCGCCCTTGCAATTTCACTGCCATCCTTGATTTTGTGAACTGTCAATGTACACTATCTACGACAATAAAAAAGCTGGTGTGGGCTGTGGACTGCTGGTATTGAATTCTTGGTCTCAAGACTCTCAACTTCCAACCCCTAATTTTCAGCTGTTTAAAATTTTATAGGAGGGGAAAAGAAAAGGGCAATGTGTGTGCAATCAGCATTGCAGAATCGTGTCCATGTTGTCTACTTTTTTAACTCTATGATCCTTATGTAATTCTTGCAGCCTCTATATCACTTACCAACTCAATAAATTTTTTTTTGCCGCATCTGGTTCTTGGTTTATTAGCAAGCTTTAATAAGTATTGCCTAGTTCTTTTGAGATATACCTAATATGTGAAGCTCATGCTTGCCTGTATGGTACTTGTCTCTATGATCATTAAATTGCTTCAGTTCTAAAAAGGGATCTAGAATTGTTAGATGTGGCGACTACTTTTTATTTTTTACTCGTAACATTATATCGTTATTTTAATGTATGCTTTTTTTTTTTCTTAATTATGATAAATTGGTTATTTTTCAAGTTAGAGCTTGTTGGTATTTATGAGGTAGGATCGTTATGTCACTGCATATTCGTGCACTCATTGTTTGGAATATTTCTTACTGGAAATTTGAGAATTACACTTACTTGAATTTGGTCGACTTGAAATCTGGGGATATTGACTTTAAACTTATCATTCTTTTCTAAACACTTTCTCATGTGCTGATAGATTTTAATTATGTTTGCAAGTCTTGGTATTGACCGTTTTCTTTTAACCTTCAGAGTGCTCTTCCTCAGAAAGGTGGTGAAGTGAACCTGACCCTTGGTGGTATCGACCTCAATAATTCAGGAAGGTGGGTTTTACTTCTTAAAGTTCCATTATGAAAAATAAGGCATATTCATTTGGGTTGCCAATATCCTTTTCAATTTATCTTTCAAAACAAAAATATGCAGTGTTGTTGTAAGAGCAGATAAGAAGCTATTGACAGTGTTGTTTCCTGATGGACGTGATGGTCGAGCTTTCACTCTTAAGGTGCTTCCATTGTCCTTTTTTATCTTTTCCTTTTTGTGCATGGAAACACAAAGGTTCTTCCTTCATTGTCCTTGCGTACATTTTTATTAAGTTACTCTTCATGGATACAATAGGCAGAAACTTCAGAGGATATGTACGAGTGGAAAACGGCACTTGATAATGCACTGGCACAGGCACCCAGTGCAGCCCTTGTGATGGGACAAAATGCCATTTTTCGCAATGATGCAGCTGACACAATTGAAGGAACTTTTGAGCATTGTAAGATCTCTGTGTTTTTATATTTAGTTACCAAGAGGGTTTCCTTTTCTTCATAATTACTTCCCAGGGAACCTTTTTCTGATTTGCTTTGGGGAAGAGAAGTGCTTTGGCATTTTCTTCTTTGCTTAATTACTTTTTGGGAAACTTTATCTGGAAATTTGAATTGCTTTTGGGAAGAAAAGTGCTTCGGCATTTCAACTGAATTCTAGGAAATGATCAAATTTTTTCCAAATTTTTTCTTGCTTAAAAAACTAAAAAGAATGAAAACAACTTCTATAAATTTAAGAAGAATTAAAAATGTAGAAAATATCTCAAAAAATTGTAATTCTGTGCAGATGATATTTAATTAGCGAACAATTCATGCTCTTCAAAAAAAAAAAAGAGCAAACAATTCATGTTTATATGAACCATTCATCCTTGGATGTTGTTGCATTCACATCCGTATGAAATAATTCATAATATGATCCACATGATGTCAAAAGAATTTTCAATCTGTGAATCTGTGGGGATTTGCTTTTCTTTTTATTGTTTTATTTGTGGGGATTTGCTTTTCTTTTTATTGTTTTATTTGTGGGGATTTGCTTTTATTTTTATTGTTTTATTCGAAGGAGGAATCCATTTAGACCCATTCTATTTGAAACTTATATGGCTTGAGGAAACCAGAACTCCTAGTTTTGGTTCCCCTTTTCAAAATGCAAAATTATTTAGTCGGCTGAGTCACTAGACTCGATCACGTCACATGAGAATTCAATAGAATTGGTCAGGTCTATCAGATCTTTTATCAGATTTTGTACCTTCTGGTTTTGGGGAGTCACTCGTCCTGATTCACCTTCAGTGGTTCTCCTTTGGGTCGAGTTGACCAGACTGGGTCTAGCAAGAGACCTGTTCAGGTCTGCAAACTTTGATTGAAGAGGTAAAAGAAAGTATCAAGTATTGATATGAGAAAAATTGACAACTGAAAATACTAGCAGCTAACTGGGTAAGGCCATAGACTTGAGAAGGAGAGTGAATGCATGTGGTGACTGCTACATTTGTTGGGACCTGGACAATTCTTTGTTTGTTCTTTTTCTTTATGCTCTGTTTACAAATTTCTTTTCCTGATTCTCTCGATAAAAGTAGTCAACAAACAAATATGAGGATGTCAAAGGGGACTTGTAAATATCATCTGGGTGCTTGTGAGTTAGAATGGAATTACTCTCCAAGACCACTCATGCTGCTGTTTACTTCATCCAATAAGTCAGAAAGGCATGCTTCTTGACATATTCAACTAAAAGCTTCAATTCACACAGTCAAGTGTGTCGTTTCACTTGCATAGCGTGTATGCCAGTAAAGTATGAAAGTTTAGGCAGTATAAGGTGCGATTATATCTTCCATTTGGAATAAATTTGACGAGAAGAGACAATAATATATAGCATGGTTGGAGAAGAAGGATGACAAACAAAAAGGCCTTCTTTTGGACATTCATCAATATACTGTCATCAATGCTTTGACTAGGCTTAGTTGGGGCTATGATTGTTGGTGATTTTAACATTGAATTGTACTTATCTAGGAAATTCAAGTTACCATGTAGTAAGTTCTAGCTCATTTCCAGGGAACATCTTTAAAATTACCATGTAGTTAGTTCTAACTCATTTCCAGGGAACATCTTTAAAATAAATTTCAGACTATGGTGTAGCTCTGATGCATATAGTTGTTGCTTGTTGGACCTTTCCCTCTGTCTTCTTCTGAAATTGCATTTATCTAGGTGGGTTGTTGGATATTAACCTTTGGAGGAGGGAAGCTTATGTCTTTTTTATGATGGTTTTCTGCATAAAATTTTGCTTATGGTATTGTTGTTCTAATTTTTGCATGATAATTTTTTTGGCCATTTCTATTCCTTCTGTAGGGCGAGATAGGCGTCCTGTAAAGTCCATGGTTGTTGGCAGGCCCATACTTCTTGCTTTGGAAGACATTGATGGTGGTCCATCCTTTCTTGAGAAGGCTCTCAGGTTCCTTGAACAGTTCGGTAAATTCATCCTCATGTTCTCTACTACTATTAAATGGCGTTATTCAATGATAGTGTTTTTGAGCTACTTTTGTACCAATAACCTTTTATGTCCTTTTTTTATTCAATTTTCTGGATAGCTTTCTATTTGTTATGGTGGATTACTTTTATGTTTTATCGGTCATTCTCTTTGTGATACGAGCTGCATAGGCTGACCTGAAAAGTCATGAAACTATGAAGGACAACGTTTTTTCATCTATGAAATACCATAAAGATTTCTGAGGAATTAATTTGAAATTGCTTGTAGCTATTGCATAAAAAGAGTAAATTTGTGTTTTGAATTTGTAAGGCTGGACAACTTTCGCAGTTGGTTACTTTTTTCCAAGTTCTAGCTGTATCATGCTGTTCATAAGCATACACTCATGTAAGATTGAACTTCTTAAGGTTGCAATTGCCAGCACTCCACACTAGTCTTCATTACACAATAGGTGTGACATAGCATGGTAAAAGTACAAAAGAGATGAAAAAAAACCAAGGAATGTATTTTATTTTTATTTTTTCTATTGTATTGATGAGGAAAAGAGTGGTGTTTGAAGAGCATCTCCATTGTAAATGGTGCTTTCAAACACCTTCCCATTGAACGTTTTACATTCTTAAATGTATTGCCATTTAGTATTATAAAAAGCTGATGTGGGACTAAGGAGTTTTGGCTTCTATCACCGTATGCATTTCACATGAATGAGGAGCATACCACATTTCTTTTGATATTTAAAGTTCACTTTTGTCTTATTTTGTTTTTATTGGTAATATTAATATGAATGTTATGGGATCACTAACTTAAGTCGACTATCAGCAGGAGTAAAAGTTGAAGGAATACTACGACAAGCAGCTGATGTTGAGGAGGTTGATCGTCGAGTTCAGGAATATGAGGATGGTCAGTTGGTTTGAACTATAAGCCCCTTGATTAACTGATTTTTTTTGAGAAAAGTTTACTGGTATACCAAGGTATACCTCTTGATTAGCTGAATATGCCCTTGTTTTCTTGTTCTTTGTTTCTTTAGGATATTTTCCCTTGAGTTCTTTGTGTTTCTCAAAATTGTTTGGGCTTTGAAGTTGATGCTCACTTGTGGTGCTCTTATTTGTTTTGGAATTATATCATTTGTCAGAATAGTGGTCCTATCTAAAAATGTATCAAATTTTGGTTCTCTGGTTCTTGTCCTTCTTAATTTCATTGTTAGCATTGTGGGAATTTTTTAATAAATCTCAGTGATTGTTTAATAGTTCCTTTTGAAACCTTGGGCTTGCCGTGATTCTCAAAATCGGCATCCTAAATTCCATTACTGCATCCTGATTTCTTGATATACAATTGTTGGTTTGGTTTCTTGTTTCAGGAAAAACTGAGTTTTCTCCTGACGAAGATGCACATGTTGTGGGTGATTGTGTGAAGGTACTCTCTTCTTAGTAATAGACAGGAATACTTTGTATTTGATGTTGGAAAACCTGAATCTTAGTTCCTTGGACTATAAATTGGTGTTGTCCTAACTAAGTTTAAGGTTCTCTGTATTGTATATCATGCAGCATGTTCTACGTGAATTGCCATCATCGCCAGTTCCGGCATCGTGCTGCACTGCACTATTAGAAGCATACAGTGAGTAAATGATTAGCAGTAAACCATGTATAGTTTCGGTTTTTATTTACTATCACATGGCATATATTATTCAGGACTTATATTGATCCTGTGAGGTGCTGCATTGTTAATAAAATATGATAAATCTCTTTGAGGTGTCGTTAAATGGAGAGGGGAATCTAATAGCCTTTATTCATGCAAAATATTCAGATTTTAGAGCAAAAGTGCCAGTCTTGAAGGTTGGGTTCAGGACTCCCATAGGAAAACATCCTTGCAAACTTATATGTGCATGACAACGTGAAAGAATTTTGTTTTACTGTACGTTAAAATATGTATCAATCAATTCTAATGAGTCTTAAGCGGTGTAAGTTTTTTATTCATATCGCATAAGATGTATGGCTCCTTTTTCATGTTTGTGGTTTTGGCTAAATTTACATTTGCTGATTAGGAACTAAAAGGGAAGCTAGAGCGGATGCAATGCGTGCTGCAATATCTGAGACATTCCCAGAACCTAATCGCCGGTTGCTACAAAGGTATGTGTGGCACTACCCGTCAAGACAATGAGATCTTAATGCTATGCCCTTTTTCTTCAGTGAAATGTTCACATTATATTTAGTGAAGTATAAGATATACAAAAATCCTCACAAGAAGCGAGTTTCAGGCATCCCACATCTTGGTGCTCTATACAAAAAAGAATATAGGCCAAAAAAGAAAAAGCACCAAAAGAGGTTTGGCAACCCAGAACTCGGGTGCTCGAACATGAACAGACCAAAAATTAAGTATGCGGCAACCCACAGATCGGGTGCTTAGTGTACATCAAAGACCAATTAGGGAGCAACCTAGAAAGCATGTGCTCGCACCTCACCCAAAATAAGGTCGGCAACCAGTAGCCATTTTGAAAGAGAAGAAAGAGAAGTAGAGGAGGAAAGATAAAGGGGGAGAATAAGATTAAGGGAAAATTTATCCGTGCATCCCATTTTGAAAAATCATTTCTTAAGAGACTTAAGGTTTTAGAACCTTTCTGGCCACTTAGTGTTACAATCTTTTGTATCTTCCACCCCCTGGACCCAAATAAATGCCTTTGACCACACATTTTTTACCTAAACAATATATGAAATGACACCTATTTTCCTTCCGTCTAAATGTCCCTCTCTCTCTATACCGTCTCTCTCTAAAAAGACAGTAGGAAACATTTTGCTCTCTCTCTCTCAAAAAACAGCATGAACCCTCTATAGTTCCGGCAAAGGCGTTGGAGGTGGGGATCATCTTCCATTTGGTGATCATCGGGGTGACGCTTGGATCAGTGCACCATAAGGCCGCTCATGGCGGCGCTTGCCTTCCAGCAGATCCTTGAAGGAATGGGCCTGGGCTGCTGCATCGCACAGGTTAGAGAGATGAGCCCTATAGCATAGAGAGAGAAGGCTGAACCTGAGCCCAGTGATTTGGGTTTCAGTTTAAAACCCTTAACAAATCCAACACTAACCCTTTAGAGAGAGAGAGAAGAGTGAGAAAGGCAAAGTTCTCTTAAAAGTAATACCCATTTTTTGTTGTTCCGGGATGGTTTTAGTTCTATCACAAGCCCAGCAGGCATCATAGTGGGGATGCTGTTCAATTTCTTGACTGGCTAGAAACAATCCAGAAGCTCTGATCATGGAGGGGCTCTTGGCATCATTCACTTCAGGGATTTTGGTGTACATGGCATTGGTTGATTTAATGGCAGTGGATCTCTTTCAAAAAAAGAGCATCACCTCTTCCTCCAAGATGAAAAAGGCCTCATATATTGCCCTGGTCTTAGGATCTGCATCCATGTCATTGCTTGCAATTTGGGCTTGAAACTCAATAAACCCCTTCTCAAAACTCCATTGTAAATTGGTTTACAAATCGCACACTAAAAGCTTAAAGAAGTTTGAGTTTTACAGTGACCCGATTGGATAGCAATAATATTCAACTGTTGATACTGGAGAGAGTAGGCTACAAGTTTTAATTCGATGATTTAGTTTTGAATATTGACATATGAAAGATTGGAGAGTAGAGAGCTGTCTTGAGTTTTTATCATTGTTTTGCTGGAAGATTATACATACCCTAGAATTTTTACCTTCTAGGATTCTTTGTGATCTTTCTTTCTCCTTGATGAATCCTGCGATCTCTCTTTTGAGAGAGAGAGGAGAGGAGAGAGACTGTCTTTTGAGATAGAACAAAATGTTAAAGAGAGTTCTGGCTGTCTTTTGAGAGAGAGACATTACAGAGAGAGATAGGGATAGAAGGGAAACAAGTGTCATTTCATGTTTTGTTTGGATCAAGAATGTGTGGTAAAAAATTTCCTTAAGATAAAAGGTTGGAGAAGAGAGGGAGAAGAAGACACTTGAGAAGTAAGTAGAAGGAGGAAAGAACGGGAAAGATCAGATTAGAGGTTTTTTGTAGAGAGAGACATGGAAACCAGTTGAGTGCATTATAGTGCCGAGCGAAGAGGTGGGGAAGACGATGTGTAGATGTAGAGAGAGCTAGAGAGGGAGATAGCGGAAGAGAGAGCTAGATAGAGATAGAGAGTGTAATCCAAGTCTTCCACAAAAAAGAAAGCTCAGGTTAGAATCAACGAAAATACTATGAAATGGGGGACCCTGCTTCTCTGAAGTGATGGGACAACACTAGCAGCAGTGCCCTCCTTGGCTCAATGTTTCTAAACCCTTAATTCCATTTTCAACCCTAAGTGATCCAGAAAAACACAAAAATTTCATCAAATTTTGAATTTGGTTGGATTGAACTTTGAATTTGAAGCTTCCGAATATTGATCCAAACATCATTCTTTTGTTTTGGGTTCAATTTTATCCATTTTGGAAGCTTATTTGAGGGTTATTAGAGAGTTTTTGAGATTGGGAAACCTTACAAGCAACAAAGATTGAAGATCAAGCATGAAGGTTAATAAAAATAAATCTTCGCATTTGAGATTTTTTTTGTTATTTCAATATTATCTTTTTTGGGTTATTTTAGAAGTAGTATTCTAGGTTGGAAGTATGGTTATAACCCAAATCCAAAGGATTCAAATTGTCATAGGTCATCATTAGAGCCTTTTCCCAACTATTTGGGTCGGCTGCACGAATCTTGGTCCGCCATTTTGCTCTATCAAGGCCCATACCCTTAGTGATGCCATAAGTACCTGTATCTTTTCTCATTATTTCCAACCTTGTCCTTTTTGGTGTATCCCTTGTTTTTTTTGAGCCTTTCACTCTAACTAACTTGCATCTCCTAACAGGTGTTGTATTGGGTCTGCACTGCACATGGCCAGCCCTCCTAAGTCTACTTTCTCCCATCGTATCGCTTATTGGAGCTACACTTAAGTTCTCCCAAATGTATTCGTTTTGAATTCTATTCTTTTTTGTCTTACCACTCATCCATCTTATCATCCTCATCTCTGCTACACTCATCCTATGGTTGTGTTGTTTCTTGACCGTCCAACATTCCACCCCATAAAGCAAAGTTGGTCTCGTAGTTGTCCAATAGAACTTGCACTTCAGCTTCATTGTATGCAGCGTTCACATAAAACTCTGGTTGCACATTTTCACTTCGCTCGCCCAGCTCTAGTCCGACATTTTCCTCAATCTCTACATTTCTTGGATTATCGACCCAAGATATCCAAAGTGCGCTCTTTTTGATATTTCTTAGCCATCAATCTTAATTAGTTCCTCGTTTCTACTCGTATTATTATTAAACTTACATTCTATATACTTTGTCTTAATCCGGTTGATTTTAAAATGTTTAGATTCTAGAGCATCCCTCTGAAGTTCCAACTTTGTGAGTTTGTGTTACGCCACTTTGGGTCTCATCGATCAAAACTATGTCGTCCACGAACAACATACACTTGGAGATGCCTACTAGTTAAGTTGTCCATAACTAAGACAAAGAGGTATGGGCTCAATGTTGACCTCTGATGCAGACCTAATATCAATGCAAATTCTCTCGTCTCTCCACTTGTTGTTCGCACACTAGTTAACACTCCCTCGAACATATCTCTCACCAAGTTGATGTAGTATCAAGAGACTCCTTTCTTTTCCAACACTCACCAAATTAATTCTCAAGGTACTCTATTATAAACTTTCTCTAGATCAATAAAGACCATGTGGAGATCTTTTTTATTTTCCCCAAACTTCTCAATCAGTTGCCTAAGTAGGAAAATAACCTTAATTGTTGACCTCCCTGGCATAAGATCAAATTAGTTTTCTATTACACTTGTTTTATGTCTTAGTTGTTTCTCAATCTCTTTCTCCAACAACTTCATAGTGTGGCTCATAAGTTTGATCCCTCTACGGTTCGCACAATTCTGTATGTCTCCTTGGTTCTTATAAATAAGTACCACATTACTTTCCTCTATTCATCTAGCATTTTATTTGTTCTCAACCCCTTTCTAAACAGCTTGGTCAGCCAATCAATGCTGATCTGCCCCCATGTACTTCCAAATATCTATCGGAATACCATCTGGTCCTAAAGCCTTTTCTATCTTCATTATCTTCAAATCTTCTTTTACTTCCGATATCCTAATCCTATGGATGCATCTATGACCTCCACCCTCATTTATGCCAATGGTTCCTTCTACCACTGTGTTCCCATTGTGTTTGGCATTTAATAATTCTTTAAAATAAACTCTCGACCTTTCTTTGACCTATTCTTCCTTCACCAAGACCTTTGATACTCGTTCTTAATACATTTAAGATGGTCTAGATCCCTACTTTATTTTTTTTCTCATTTTTGCTAATTTGCAGACATCTTTTTCACTTTTTCTTATTCCCAGTTTACTGTATAGATTATCGATGTCGAGATGATCAATCAAAGGGTTTGTCAACATTAAGACTACCTTTTCCGATGGATTTTTGAGGTGCATCCGTAGTTCTACATTATAAGGTTGCATTCTTATATAAACTTTTTCCTTATTTCTTTGACATTGTCAAGTTTTATAACATGATTGTTTTTTTGTAATGGCTTTTTGAATCTCTTCACTCCACCACAAAGTTTCCTTAACAAAATTTATTTTCCCTCTAGTTTCTCTTAAAACTTCTTTTGCTTCTTTCTTAATGTAGTCAACCATCTCTTTCCTCATAATATTGACCTCATGTTCGGTGTTCCATTTTCTTTCTTTAATTAATTTATCCATAAGTCTATTTTCTCATTTTTAAAATTCCACCACCTAGTTCTTTAACACGTATTAATTTCACCCCCTCTTTTCTATCTCGTTATGCAGACGTCCATCATCACGAGCCTATGTTGCGGGTCAAATTCTATCCTAGGATACCTTTGCCATCTGTACATGATGGTCGATCTAATTTCTTGACTAGGAAGAAGTCTATCCGGCTTTTATATGATCCATTTGTATACGTTATTAAATCTTCACCTTGCTTTTTAAAATAAGTATTTGCTATTGCTAAGTTGTAGGCCATAGCAAATTTTAGAATAGCCTCACTCATCTCATTTCTTTCATCAAACCCATATTCCCCATATCTCTTTCATATCCTCTACTAGAAGAACAAAACTTGTATTAGGTGTAATTATAATGGGGGCGTAAACCGGTTCAGGCCAATGTTAGGGGGCATGTTGCCCCTTGTAAGAAGGTTTTTGAAGCTATTTAGAAGTTTCCTTCTCTTATGTTTATGGATTATGGGATGGTATGGACTATGGAGTGTGGTCTATGGACTAAAGATTGTGATTGTAGTGTATTTGCTTTTTCATTGTATTAGTAGTCTAGTACTTTGGTTTAGAACTTTGGATTATTGGTATTTAATATTTTATGATGTGTTAATGTGTTATTGTCATATACTCATAGTTGTGCTAAATGTGTATATGGTAGTTTGGTACTATGGTTTATGTTTATGGAATATGGAGTGAGTCTATGAATTGTGTGTTTTTGGTAGTATTGTAGTACTTTTGTATGGATTTGGCATGATTCCACATAGCAATGTATAAAAATTCATGAATATGCATTTTTTATACAAACTTTGGGCCTAAAACAGGATTCCTAAGACACCCCCTGCCCTATCAAACCTGCACTGATGAAGTCCTTGGGTGCCTGCCTAGGCGCTAGGTGGCCAGGACCCCCCTCCCCCCCCCTCCCCCTGGCTGCCTAGGTGCCACCTGGCATTTTTTGAAATACTGCCTTGGCTAGAGCATCTGCCACCATATTCCCCCCCCCCCCCTTCCATATATGATGAAAGCTGACTTGTAAAGACTATGGAAAACCCTGTCAAAAGTTTAAGAAAGATGCCAAGTGCTGGGACTTCTTTGGGCCCATAAGATGTGTTCTTAGATCTCCTTCCACGGTAAGCTTTTGAACCCAAGAGGGGCCAAACCTTAATAACCTTCCAAGGGTGCTTGAACCTCAGCCCATGTGGAGTCGCCATTGTGGAGAGGACCACAAATGGATGATAAATGTTGGTTTCTTCATCCTTGAAAATATCTGCAAAGTGATATGGTCTGGAGTTATCCAAAGAACAACCATCGAAATTGAGTTTGATGGTGCCCCGGTCTGGGGGGCTTTGGTACTGGTCCAAACACATGGAATAGGCTTGTGAATACCCTAAAAATCCTAGAGTTTCTCACCTTTCAAATGCTCCAGAGGGTGGCTAAGACAGTAGCCCTCCATGGGAGATGGTCGGCTTTAGGGTAGGGAGGGGTGAAGAAAGCCAAAAAAGGCTGCTCCATGGAAAAGGTTGTAACCCTTTTTGAGTTGAAATCCTTTAGATTTGAAGCCCAAATGGCCTGAGCAGAGGGACAGTGTAAGAATAGATGGTTATGGATATGAGTTTCCTCAGCCTCCAAACGAAGGTAGAAATAGTTAGCAAGAGGGAATCCTCTCCTTTGGACATGATTGATGGTGAGTTTTTGATTGCGGATAGCAAGCTAACCAAAACCTGGATTTTTGGAGGTGGAGGGGGATTCCCAACAGTGTTTAAGGTGGCAGTGTTGGCAGGGTTTGCTGAGAACGCTTATAGAAGGAGTTAACAGTGAAGGTCCCGGTAAGAGAAGTAGTCCAGATGGGGGCTATCAGGGGTAAAGGTATTTGTGTAAAAATTCAGCAATAGGTTTCAGAGAGCAAGTAGGGTTGTAGATTCGCAGTCTGTGAGGGGCATTCTAAAGGTTGGATTCCAAAGCAAAAGTTAGTAATGGTGTTCAGAAAACTCAGCAACGTGGGCCGATGACAAGCTACAAGTCAATAAAAGTTGTGGCCGCCTCGCCTTGAGGGGATGGTCCCCAATCCAGAGATCAGACCATAAATAAACCCTATTTCCACTGTTAGCCTTGTACTTAATAAAAGAGAAAAATGATTGGCCAGAGGCATAGATGCTTCTATAGAATCCCAAGTACCGAGAACTGATTCTCCTTTTGGGGAACCATGATAGGGAGTTGGAGGCATACTTTGCCAAAAAACCTTTGCGCCAAAGAGAGTCAGGATTGATGCTATAATGCCACCACCATTTCCCAATAAGAGCAAGATTCATGCATCGCATGTTGCGGATACCAAGTCCACCTTGGTGCTCAAGGTTGCACACTTGAATCCCTGGCCCCAAGATGGATCTCCCTATGGTTCTTGTCTCTGGACCGCAAGAAGGCTTTCATAATTTTCTTTTTTTATAATTTTTTTTTAAGGAGTTGACAACACTTCTCGGCATAAGAAAGAGGGACACATAGTAAATGGGTAGATTGGATAGCGTGATCTTAATAGAGTTATTTCACCTCCTATGGAAAGGAAGCGACCCTACGACAAGTCTAGTTTTCTGTGGAAGTTGTCAATGGCTGTGTCCCAGAGAGGCCTGCTAGGTTTGCCTACACAAATGGACAGACCAAGGTTTTTGGCCGGAAGGGATTCCGTAGCACAATCTAGTCTCTGAGCAAAGGCAGGGAAAGTATCAGGAGGGACATGGATCCCCATAAGTTTGGATTTCGCCATATTTATAGGCATTCCCATGGAAACTTCAAAGCACCTAAGAAAAAGCCAAAAATTGTCCAAATATTCAGGAGAGGAATTGCAGAAAACGAGGTTGCCATTTGCATATTGAAGATGAGAGATGGTGTTACCTGTCCTCAAAATTTGGAAGTCAGACAAGTGACCCCTATTATAGAGCCTTGAGATGTATCTACTGAAAACTTTAGCTACAGTAGCGAAAAGAAATGGGGATGGGGTCACCTTGGCAGAGCACTCTGGAGGAGTGGAAATAACCTAGAGGGGAACCATTTACAAGGACCATAAAGGAAGCAGAGAAAACACATCCGTGAACACGTCCGGTAGGTCCTGAAACCCATGAGACCCATGACCTTGTCTAGAATGGACCAGCCAACGTGTTTGGAAGCCTTCTCTCAATTGAGTTTAAGAATGAGGTGAGGCTTGGGAATTTAGGAGAGCTGACGGGAATGAGTGCAGATCTTATGTGTGTGTAAATCTGCTTTGCTGATTTCAATGAGAGCTAGGCCAGAATTTAAGCAATAGTCCTTTTCGTAAGAGATGCATGCTGAGCTTTATATTCTTCTCTGATATACATATATAATATAGAAAGCTTTGAATGTCCTTTATATCGTTGTAAATTACCTTGGATGCTCTTTAAATCTATAAATTATGTGCCTATATAACAAGTCCTAACTTTGCAGGTGATCTGTATGGTGTATATATCTCCATGCATACCCTTTTGTACACGTTATGTTATACATGGACCTTTTTTGTGTACTAGTTCCTTTGTTTTCGCACATAATAGGTAGGATTGTTCAAGAACCCTCTTTATGTGCTAGAAGCCAATTTGAGTGCCTTTGTTTTCTCACCTGGCAAGGCTCTAGGATAGTATTGAGAGGACCCTCACCTATGACCTTGTGTCGCACTTACCTCCCTTGCCATTGAGAGCATTCGACATAATCTGTTTGATTCCATCTTGTTTTTGTTTATAGTGTATCCATCTGATAATGACGAGTGATATGGCTCTAACCTGGTTTTATTCTGCTTTTTTATACCAATTGTTTTTCTTAGGGTTCTTAAGATGATGCACACTATTGCTTCTCACACTTCTGAGAACCGGATGTCCCCATCAGCCGTAGCAGCCTGCATGGCACCTTTGCTTTTACGCCCACTGTTGGCTGGTGATTGTGAGATTGAGGATGATTTTGATATGGATAGTGATGGTTCCGCTCAGCTAATGGCAGCGGCAGCAGCAGCTAATAGTGCTCATGCCATCGTTACAACTCTTCTTGAGGAGTATGAAAACATATTTGAAGTATGCTTCTCCAGCTTTCTCTGTTGGTTCTGTTAAGAAATATTATTTACCTGATATTTGAGTAAGGGTCATATTCTCATTGATCAATTTAGTGATAGAACATGCTGTTTTGAGTTATAAGACAAAAAACTTGGACAAGCAGTACCTTTGAAAGCTTTTTAAGATTTCTGTAGGCCAATCGCTATTGATATCTGCAGTTTTATGGATTATCTGTTTTATCATTTTCACTTTATCACATTTTATTCTATGGAGAAGGGGATGGGAAAAAAGAAGCACAACATGCAATGGTAAATACAATGCAGTTCGCAGAGTGGAAGATTGCAAGATATGTTGCAGGGCTTTTCCCTGGTGATTATCATAGTCATTAGACGGGATTGTCTCTGCATGACTATGGTAAACATTTTTCCTTAGCAATACATTTATTTTTATTAAAAAAGGAGGAAAGCTTTTCAGAAGTGGAAGATTGCTAGACATCGCAGGGTGCCGCCAGCGTGGACGTGAAAGCTCCTAGTTAGGAACTCAGGGCAAAAATGTGTAATGGTACCTCTGGCTTGAGAAGATACTCACTGGCTTCTAAAATCATTGTACCGACATATGCAAAAACTATTAGGGAGTGCTTGAAACCCAATTTTCTCCAGGAATGTACTTTCGTATCTAGAAACCATAATCCCAGGTCCCAATAAACCAAAACTCACATTTGGGCGTGGAGATTTGAGCATTTGATTGTTTGGTGTTTGATATGTTCAGCTCATTATTATGATATGGAATCTTTATTTTGTAGTCGTAAGCGTTAAAGACCACATTGTTATCAGACCTGAAGCCCCACGAGTCGTTCTCTATGTTGTTATTGATAGCATTTTTGTGTTTCATTTTTTGTTTCTTAGCATGAGCAGTGTTGCTCGTCATTTCTATGAAATGTTTTCTTGAATGGTTGATGTCATATACTGTGAGTTACGTGGGACCAATACGTTTTTATTTGAGTTAGGCCAGGATTTGTTTTTCTTGATTTGCAATACTTTGGGAAACCTTTGGATTTCTTAACAAGATTGTGATCTTCTTCTCAGGATGGCCAGTCGCAAAAGGATTCCCTTTCACCAGATATATACTCTGAAACTGAAGAAAGTGGCAGTGAGGAGTATACCGATGATGAGGCTATGGATATGGCAGATGATGGATATCATGATGCAAAACATGACCTTGATCCCGATATAGAGGTTGATCATGAGCGTGTTCTAAGTGGGACTCGAAGCGAAAGCAGCGGGAACGCAGGCAGTGATCTCTATGATTATAAGGCTTGTAGTCATCCCTCTCTATTGCTATATTTGTCACTTTGTATTTTTTATTTTTCCCCAAGAAACCATTGCGTACCTTGTGTAGGGGGGCTCTAGTGATGCATTTTCTTGTGGATTACTCTGTGTAGTTTTGTTGTTAAGTTCTGATATTACCACTTGCGAAAGCTATATAGATTCATTCCATTTGCCGTTCTGTTATATTATGTGTGCATTGTTGCTTATTCTGAATGACCCTCGTGCTATTGCATTTGAATGGTTAAAAGAGAGGTTCTAGGATCATCAAATATACTGGGATCTCGCATGTGGCCTATTATCATTATGAATCTGTACCACTTAAAACTGAAAATTGCAAAAAAACGGCAAATGTCAGGGAAAATGGAAAATAATGGAAAATAACTAAAAAATCAGAGAAAATAATAAATGAAATTATTATTTTGTAGTATAATTTTTATTATTATTATTTATTATATTATTTTGTTTCCTGAAAGGGGTTTTATTAAATAACTACTATTATTTGAAAAAGGTGCACATTCCTTTAAAAATCACAATTTTCTGCCCTTTGTTTGATTTCAATCCTCTTACTGTGGACATTGCATGTTATATAGGTGGCCATTATATTGAATAACTAACCCATTATATTCTATATAATGGGTGTTTTATTCAATGACCCATTTCTGGTACATATCATATGGGGTGGGCCCTGACTCATATATTTCCTATTATATGAGATTGTCATTATGTCAATTATTGCGTTCTTTTTTTTTTTAATGTCCATGTGCACTATGCATCACTCATGGTTCTCAATTGGTACGAAAATTCATAATAACTGCTGGTCCTGATGAAAAGTTAATATTGTTTGCATCATGAAAGCTGTCAATAGTTCTGTCTATGGTGCTCAAGTTACTTTCCCTTGCGTCAAGTCCTTTTTGAGCATGCCAATATCTTTAAAGTATTAAAATTCATCTCATTTACTGATTTATTCTTCTCTATTTCTAATGATATAGCTGGTTTTCTCTTGTGTAATTCAGGTAGGCTAATAATAGATGCTGAGTATTTGATATGCTCTATATCTTGCACTCTCTTAACACTAGCTCCCTTAATAATGCAGGGTTTTGAAGGTCTTGATTCTGATGCTGACTCCCCCGAAGATAATAACAAATGCATATCTGTTGAGAGGTCATTAAAGGAGGCTTCTGTTCCAGTGGGAGATCAAAATGTGGTGCAGCAAAGTTCATTAAAGGAGGCTTCTGTTCCAGTGGGAGATCAAAATGTGGTTCAGCAAATTTCATTAAAGGAGGCTTCTGTTCCAGTGGGAGATCAAAATGTGGTTCAGCAAAGTTCATTAAAGGAGGCTTCTGTTCCAGTGGGAGATCAAAATGTGGTGCAGCAAAGTAGTGGGACTCTACAGTCACCAAATGATAAATCAAGTACCATATCTACCAATGAATCTCATGAGGCTCAGGATGATCCCCCAACTTCAGCAAGTCCGAAGCTTAGTACTGGCTTGAGTCCAGCATCTTGTGTTACAAAATCCACTGGCAATGTCAATGGATCAGTTACAAATGCTAAGCGCCCAACTATATGGGGTCGGACCTCTGTAAGTTTGTCATTGCTACTGGCTTATGTTTTAGTGGTTGGTTTAATTTTCTTCTTGAATTGGTCACATGGATATAGAAGTTCCATTTATCTTTTTTGTTCTTAATGTTTTCCAAAACCTGCACTATGTTATTCACTAGCCCTGTATCTTACCTACATAATCGTTCGGTGAGTTGGTTCAATTATTTGTTCCGATCATTAAGATCTCAGGATAACTGGTTTTCCTGCAATGGAGGATATTTCAGTTTTTTTGAAATATTGATGTCTAATTTATTCATCATTTTTATTTACAGGCACGAAAGAACCTTTCTATGGAGTCCATTGATTCTTCTAGTGAAGATGAGTAAGTGCTGTAGCCAACTCACTTATAGTGTATCTTCTTAGTTCTTACATATTTGCGATTTGGTTTCTGTTTACCTCAATGCATTTGGTGATTGATTATCGTGTTTGTGCGTAATGTATGCATGTATGGGACATTTGTTAGTGAATTCTAGCCATTTAAAACTATTGTGGGCAGGCTTGGTGGGATGTCCTCTGGCTAGGTAGAAGTTTGACGTGATCCGATATATTGAAGGAGTTAGGAATTTGAGTAGACATGCTTGTTTTATGTGCTTGAAAGTCAAAAATTGTTTGACATCGGTCTTTGTGGGTTTCATGTTTGTGGGAACCAAAAAACCATTTGAAGTTTTTAAAATGTTTTTAATAATACCCCCATAACTGAAGTTCCTTTTAGTAAGAAATTGTTTTTTCATTAAGTTATTTAAAAGAAAAATTAAATGTTAAGCTGTAATAAGATGTCTCAATTTTTTTCAGAGAGTATTAGTTACTTTCAGATGACTGTCACAGCTGCATGCGGTGTCTATAGTTTGGCGTTCTTTATTTTATTTTTTTAAAATTTAAGATATGTTTCCTCATGGTTTCCTTCCCCACTTTGCTGCAAATATATTGAATCAATTGATGAAATGGAGGCTAGCAATATAGAAACCTGAGTCCAAACCACAACACAAATTGCCCAACCCTCCAAATAATTTGATCTAATTTCGACTGCTTACTTTTTTCCTTGCATAGCATAGACATGAAATATTTTTTTCAGCTAGAGAGTCTGGTTGCAAGTTAGTGGTTTGGCAATAGTTTTCTCACAATGAGCTTCCGTAAGTTGCATTAAATTGATTAAACATTTAATTAGAGGCAACTAACTGCTTTTATATGGCAGTGTCAAATGTGACGGCTATCGTTAATATGTCAAGTTCGAACTCCTTGCCCCATATGAGAATAACAAAGTGACTGGGCATCTTTTGCAGTTTCGTTGATAGAAATGCTACATTGAGAAGCGGTCTTCTGCATTATTAATTTGTCGTACTAATAACCTTCACTATTTAGACTATTGTTTGTTTGGACTTTCTAGATTTACAAAGGCGTGCACCAAAATGTTGTTCTGTATGAATATAGCATGTGATGTGATCCCTCTTTTTGTTAGCCATATCAAATGAATTTTACTTCTGGAATCTCTTTTATAAACATGTCACTTGAAATGTATTGGTGTGCACCAGTGGAGCTGATTGGAAATTAGGGCAATGGTTGTAGAGATATTTGGAGTTGGCTTTCTTTTACCGTTTGTGTTGTTACATTGTCTGATGAATATGATTTGTGTTGTCATATAGAAGTGCAATTCAGAGGCTTGAGATCACAAAGAACGATCTTCGGAATAAGATTGCAAAAGAGGTATAGTTCAAAATTCCATTGTTAATTATAAGTATCAACTTGCTTACTATTGCAAAGTAAAGATATGTTCCTAATTATTAAAGAAATCTCATATTCTTGCGTTGAATGTTTTTCAATTTGCATAGACAAAGGAGAATGCCATTTTGCAAGCAAGCTTGGAGAGGAGAAAGCAGGCTTTGCATGAGCGTCGGTTAGCATTGGAGCAAGATGTAAGAATTACCTGCCCATTTTATAATTGTTTTATTTAATTTGAATTTCCTTGGTAATGTGCATGATATTTCCTGTTTTTTCTCTAATGTTGCATGACGTCTTTATGTAAAGGGTATTTGAGTTTCTACTAGCAAGTGAGCATGTCTTATATGGCGCTCATGTCGCATCTATTAATGAAATACTAGAAACTCTGAATGCCTTTCAGTTTTCTTTATTCAAAATGAAAATATCTTTTCAGTCATTCTGTGATTTTGTACGAGTTATTTCATGTTATCTGAATTATTTTCATTTTGAAACGAATTATTTCATGTTATCTGAACCATTTTCATTTTGAATGTGTGTTTCGTATGATAGATTGATAATATAACCTAGGGATTAAGTTTTTACACCTACTTCCTTGTGCCCAACCGTCATACCTGACGTGACTATTGCATACATCCCCCTTTCGTGGTGAATGTGTAATATGGATGTGGCCATGGTCACTAAAAAGGTGAGGGCATGGCATCCTACATGTAACGTCTAGCTGAAAAATAGGAGCAACTGAAAAATCTACAACTACTAGGAGAACAGAATTATATGTGAATCAATATGTGATGTGATTTGTGGCAGCAAACTATTTCCAACTCTGCAACTAAGTTTGGTTGTTTAATTTTCATGTGATAGATGACCAAAAATGGTTCTACAGAAAAATAAAAATAAAAAGTGTAGAACAGAATTATCTGTGAATCAATATTTTTGTTTAGAAATACATGTAACTTAAATAGTTTTGATTTTGTGGATGAAAATATAACAAGAATTTGACATCTTGACCCATGATAATTTTGATAAGAATCCTAAGACAACCTAGATTGATTGATAACTATCATTCACCTATGAATGCTCAAGAAGCAAAAAAAAAAAAACTATATTTTGCATGTGTTTTTTTGATAATGTCAACTGTTTTGAGAAAGAGAGAAAGAACATGAAGTGAAGAGGAAACCCACAGACTGGGCCTCTGGCCAAAAAATAGGCTTACCAAGATGGTAGTCCTATACAAAAAAGGGCTAGTACAAATACAAAAACCCTAGCATAATAAAATGAAGCCATATTAAAAAATCCCAGTTCCACGGGGTCACGAGTCAGTTGATAGCGCTCCATCTCTAGCCAGCTGATCCGCCAGGGCGTTGGACTCCCTCCAAGTATGCCTCCATGAGACGGCTATATCCCTGCAAATGTGAGTAATCTCGTCAAAAATTGTTGCGAGGTACCAAGGGCAAGGAGCCGGAGGCCTAAGTGATGATGTTTTGAGCATCTCCTACGATGATCAGGGGTTGAGCCCAAGAGGGATAAAAAAGTCGAGTCCAGATAGGAGTGCCATAGACTCAGCAAGCTGTGAGCAAATCTACAGCTGTGCTACATAGCTTGTTATCATGATTTGAAAAGTCTAAGAAATGTAGTTATCCAAATGTATATCTTTTACAAATCTACAGCTATACGACAAAATTAATAACTACCAATTCGAGAATCCAAATTCATTTGAAAAGCATCATATATGAGCAAATCATGATCCTGTATGTGCATAATTAAATTTTTGGAACCCAAATATATATGTTTCTGCCGGAGCATATTTTACAATCACTCCCTCAGTAAAACCCTACGTAGGAGTACATTTAGGAGCCCAAATTTTAGGGACGTAACTCCTCTATCGAGCAAACAACCTCAACAAAAAAAAAGTCCTAAGATTAAGCAGACTCTCAACTTTTTGGACAGTCTTTAAGTGTTTCGGAACTGAAAAGCCTTTCGCTTTTTTGAAAATACTCATCTAGTGATTATAAAGTTGATCCCTAAAGTTCTGATCTAGAAAATCCTCATAAGTAGGTCTTTTGCATGAGGGAGTAGGTTTTTACTGTACGTGTTCATGTTAGAAATATTTGTATTCCTACCAATGTCAAGTCATTGTGTCGTTATTTGTAAAACCAGCATATTAGAGAGGAAAATCAGCTTAGTGTAAGCATATTTGGGTGACTGATTATGCAAATTTTGAAAAGGATTGCCTGCCTCAAGCACGTGAGGCATTTGGGTGAATAAATTATAGGACAAAGCAGGCTTTGCCTGCCATACTTGAGCAGTATTTCATGGTGACCAATGAGCGGCAATACATCTTTGTCTTTTTGCATTATACAACCTACCATTTGTTGCTTCTTAGAGGACCAATTGGCTGTTGCCATTTGAATGCTATGTTATGGATTATATACAGCTTTCAGGATGGTGTGTTTAATACAGCTTCTATTTATCATAGGTAGCAAGACTGCAAGAGCAACTGCAAAAAGAGAGGGATCTGAGAGCATTATTGGAGGCCGGATTAAACATGCCATCAGAAGGATATGCAATCTCCTCAAGTATGGACTCCAAGGTTTGTTGTGCATCATCCAATATTATATGTTGCTTGATAATCAGTGTTGTATAGAACAGAAGTTAAATGGTTTTCCTCCTGCTGAAGACAAAGGTAGAGCTCGAGGAAATTGCTCTTGCAGAGGCAGATGTAATGAAATTGAAGCAGAAGGTTGCTGATCTTCATGTGCAGCTTAACCAGCAACGTCAGCATCGTTTTGGTTCTGTGTGTAATTCATGCGGTCAATATCAACATTCACAAAATATTCAATGGCCGGGGTGTGTTTTCTTTCTACTTCACTTTTATTTTTGGTCTTTGTTCTTTGTTGCACATTCAGTGTATTCAGAGGACTTGCATCATATCCTATTAACATGAGGTCGTTGCTTGATTTTTGAGGAGGGCATATGGAAATATCCTTTTTACATGGATATTGTGCTATAATTGTGCTTATTATTTTGTTTTTCCGAGCTCACATCTGAATCTGCATCCCTGGCAGCAGGATAGTTTTCCTTGGGGTATCGAATATGGAAGTTAATGTATTCCAGATACCACATCAAGAAACCTAGTACATGGTTCATTTTGGCTAGCTAGCTTTTTTATATGAACCTTCATTCATTTTGGCTAGCTTTTTTATTATGAACCTTCATTCATTTTGTCTAAGCTTTTTTATTATGAACATTCATTCATTTTGGCTAGCTTTTTTTATTATGAACTTCATCATGTGTAACTTGTATTACTTAGTTTTTTTATTACTTGTTTTTCATACTGTAACAGAAATATATTCTGAAACAAGGGGTGAATAATACACGCATATAAAGAACTCATTCAGATAATTATGAATTCCATATGGGGTGACTTCACACAAATCTCTGAACTCTACTCTTGGAATCTCTTAGAACTTTCAGATAGTAAATTATGTACAGCGATCACATTTTCCACAATATGATGGCTCTTGATTCTTCTTTCCTAACACGCACACCCTTCAAATATGTGGAGTTTTGGATCAAATTTGTTGCACTAGGTTTTCAGTTGGGTTTTTATGTTTCACATGTTCAGTACGATATATTCAAACCACTGGTGTGTATCTGGAAAAGGGTATATTGGTATGAAATATGCTTTAATTCTTTGGAATCAGGGTGTTTCTGTTTAATTTGTGCATTGTATATTTTGAAGAACTAACATTGTGAGAGACTGCATTACAGGAAGCTTCCTCAGCAAGATCATGAAATAACTGATCAGCTTGAAAGCACACAGAAGAGTGAGGTATGTCCTCATCACCACACTTTTTGCTATTACACGTGACCCATCTGGGACCAAGGTGAAGATCTTAATAGTGACTGGTGCAGTCCATGTTTGATTGAAGATTATCTTTCATTTCCTTGGTCATTGTATTAAACAAGGAACCTCATTAGAGAAATCCCTTCTGTTATCTCACTATGGCATCTGAAAAGTTTACTTCGTGATTGGGAAATGGCCTTTTGCTATTTGCCGAAGTTTTTTTTTTTAAGATATTCTGAGCCCAGAATTTAACCATCTTGAGATATACCTCAATATCTACATCTGCGACATGGACTACCATTAGGTTGAAGATTACCCTTCATATCCAAATTACTTTATACGGACATTAAGAAATATTCATACATTTGTGACATGTTACATGTAGTTCACTTTGATGCATTGCTCAGCTCTCTCTCGTGTTAAATGTATTAAATATCATTGTTAGCCTAGTTCAGTTCTTAGAATATGGTGCCATCCGAACTTTTAACATCTACGTAACTGATTCAATGGTAATGGCGAAGATATAAAAAATGGGTATATGATTTTTCTTCCTGCTGTTGCAGCAAGATGTTCTATTTGGAGCAGACTGGGAGAATCTAAGACCACAAGGATCGCCTTCCACTCAAAAGCGACACCCTCCCCAAAAGAAGAAACCTAACTCAATGAGCCTCACAGATTCTCCTAGATGCACTTTCGAGGAACCATCAACCCTGGAAACAAATAGGCAAACCGCCATGCAACGAGAGGTAAAAACTGCTTGCTATCTGTGACAATCTGATAGAATCTCTCCTCTCTTGTTTTTTTAAATAAAGAATATCTTTGTTGTCATGTAAGATAACCCATATTATTGTAAAAACTTTTCAATAGAGCTTCTGAATCAATCTTATCAGAAATGAACAGTGAGTTAACTCTGCGCCTACGACTACATCAGGGAAAAGTATATAAACGACAACCTGCTGGTTATTTGGCTTTGGCTGAATTGACAACCCGATTGGGTTTATTGAAGCAACGACGCTCCCAGCTCGTAGAAGAGCTTCATAATATTGATGGATCCAAAACCACAACTTCACAAGGCCCCAAGGACAAGGCTCCATCAGGAAACCCAGTCAAGATGATGGAAGGTTAGATATCACAGTGGCAGTGTTCTGCTCTTTGTACGTACTGAAAATGAAAAACAGAAAAAGAAAAAAAAAAAACTTCAGTCAAGGTGTATCTTGTCATGGTTTGTAATGTTTTCAATTTTTGGTTGATGATGCTCTCACTTCCATTTGTATTTACCAGTTAGTGGGTTCGCCTTTCTATTTAGTATCAGTTAGAGGGTCATGTGTAAGTTGTATGTGAGCAGCTTTTTATCTATGTAAAGATTTCTGCTTTGTGAAATACAGTGGACCCGTCAGTTGGCATGGCAAGGCTCGCGATAAAATGGTAATCCTTTAACCTTCCAAGTGTTTCTTGGGTTTGGGACTCGGTTAACACGTTCCAGGAGTCGGTATTGAATTTTTGTGCAACTGCTTGTTTAAACAGTGGATCTGCTTGTGCTTATACAGTGATTTGTTGTTGACGTTGGTTGATTTATAATCAAAGAAGGGATTAGAATGACTAGTTAGAAGCACATGATTGAAAAGCGTTGATAAGAGATGAAATAACATAAATATTTAAAATACAAAAATGTAATTCACAAACATAAAAAGAAATAATATTTACTTTAATTTAAGCTAAGGAAAAAGTTTATATAAGGTGTCAACTTTATATTGTATGAATGAGGTGCACCTAAAAAATCCACTAGAGAAAGTTCTTATGCTGGAAAGCGCTCAAATCAATCATTTCGACCTTGAGATTCATTAACAGGAAAAAAAGGGATTTTTAGTTTTAAAAATACTTTTTTTCTTTTAACACATTATATGGACAAGTCTATTTTCAACATTTTAAGTGCTTATAAATATGCTTGATCGTCACTATTTCTGGAATGCTAAATTTCATAATAACAATACGTATTCCTATCATTGCATGGCTTTGTGGTACCAAAACTGTTTAGCATAGTTTAAGGTTGACATTTTATACAAATCTCACCCTAACGTGAAATAAATGTATATAAGGCTGCAATCTTATACTATAGAAGTAGAAAAGAGTATTCCAAAGTTGGAAAACCTTCCAATTAATCATATTGATTTTGATCTCTACATATATTATGAAAAAAAGAATTTTAAATCTTAAAAATTGTGCATCTTGTTACAAAACATTTAGACGGTCTATTTTCAAGGTTTTCATGTATTTTTAGATCTACTTAATTTGCACCATAAAGTTTTAAATTTTATAATTAGGATTGAACATTAAATTTGACGTCATTGTAAGGTCTCCGACATTGAAATTACATATTCCGGCAAAATTTAGAGTTGCACCTTACTTGTACAGTATAAGGTGAGCACCTCATACAAACCTTTTGAAATATATATGTTTTTGCTAGCGGTATCAGCGACAGCCCGAGTTGGCCTTGAAGCTCACAGGTTGAATTTGTGGAACTGAAGGAAAGAAGAAAATCTTCCTTCAAACTAATGTAATTGAGAAACATTCAACTTTCCCTTTCCTTCTTTTTTTTGTTATTATTATTGAAATTTTTTATGTAAGGCTCATCTAAAAAATCTAGCAGATAAGAGTATCCCAAAGTTAAAATCTTGACTTCAAGATATATTTACATATTGGTATAAAGAGAAAAAAGCAATTATAAGTTATTGGAAAAAGGTTATACATAGCCGAGGTTCTAACAATCAAATTGGAGCCTACCTCAAAAATTTTACTAGAAGAGGTCAAGGTTTTCAAGCTTTTATAGATGGGAAAAGTGTATATAGAGCCAAGGTTCTAAACAATCACATTTGAGCCCACATCAAAAATTTCACTAGAAGAGATTGTTTTGATGCCCAAAAATACTCAAATTGATCATCTCGACTTCAAGATGCATGGACATGAGAAAAAAATTGATTTCAAGATTTGGAAATTATGTATTTTGTAATGCATTTTTTGACTGTCAACTTTCAAGATTTTCAAGTTTTTATAGATCTATCGATCGACACCATTTTTGAAGCTTTAAACTTTATAAATGAAGATCAAAATATATTTTAAGGCTATCACAAAGATTTTCAGTGTTAAACCACATTTCTCGATACTATTTAAAGGTAGGCTCTAATTTGATTGTTTAGAGCCTAGGCTCCATACAGACCGCGCCCTTTATAGATTTGTCCATCTACACTATTTTTGAAGCTTTAAACTTTATAAATAAAAATGAAAATATATTTTAAGGCTATCACAAAGATTTCTAGTATTGAAACCACAGTTCTTGATACTATTTGAAGGTAGGTTCTAATTTGATTGTTTAGAGCCCTATACAAACCTCACCCTAAGTTATTTAGACCGTCTATTTTCAAAATTTTCAAGTGTTTGTAAATTTGCTTGATCCACACCATTTTAAAATTCGTAATTAGGGTTGACCATGGATTTTCAAGCCATAGTAAAGTTTTCAATGATTTGCGCTTTATTTTGCATAGCATAAGATTGACACCTTATACAAACCCACCTTTTTTTATTTTTAAAGAAGTTTGTATAAGAGGTTATACTATATAAGTAAGATGCACCTAAAAATCCACTTGAAAAGGTTGTTCTGATGTTGAAAAACCTTACAATTGATCATCTCAACCTCGAACCTACGGAAATGAAAAAACAAGGGATTTCAAATCCAAAACATAGTGCATTGTGTAAACAAATGGACCGTCCATTTTCAAAATTTTAGAGTATCGATTGATGTGCTTGACCTGCACTATTTTTTAGGTTTTAAATTTCATAATTCGGTGGGAAGATAGGTCATCGTAGGAGTTTCCGGCACTGAAATTGCATTTTATGTACCTTGCTCTTACCGTTTAAGGTTGAGACCTTTATTACATCACCCATTTTTCAATGTTTAACTTTCTTTACCAACAACGCCATTGCCAAATTCTGAAAGCAACATTTTTTTGAGTAAACTATTGACTGCAAAACAATCTTTGTGTTCGGAGGATTAAAATCTCTAGCAACCTTGCTCATTGAAATTCAAGCATCTCTCTCTCTTTCTCTCTAACCTTGCACTTCGAAGTTCAAATTCCATCAAACTAAACCAACAGAAAAGAAAAAAGAACAGCAAAAAAGACAAACCCAAGGAGTTCAATAACTTAAAGATACATCAATGAAAGAAAACAAAAAGGAAAACAAATCCAGGACTAACTACCCAAATTGCTTTGAATTATGTAACTAAAACCCAAGGGCCAAAGTTTGTCAACACATTGAAGGCTAGCAATGTTCAAAAAAATAACCAAGTGCTTGGTTTTTCAAAAAAATTTGAGAGAGAGAGAGAGAGAGAGAGAGAGAGAGAGAGAGAGTAGTATAGAGTAGAGGAAGGAGAGGAGTAGTAGTAGTTAGTTAGTTAGTTTTACGTTTTTAACGTTAACTTACGTTACGAAGGTAACGTTACGTTTTTACGTTTTT
>NW_006497952.1:349490-361616 GCF_000471905.2 Amborella trichopoda | reverse complement strand
AAAAATTCTAATCATAGGGTTACAAAAAAACAAAAAATTCGATCAATGGAATTACAAAAAAACAAAAACAATTCGATCATGGAATTACAAAAAAAATCGAATCAAGTATTACAAAAAAATCTAATCATGGATTACAACAAAAAAAAAAAAAAATTTCATACGGGACTCTCCGATTCCGTACAGTGAATCAGCGAGTCACTGTACAGAATCGTCCGGTTCTCTCTAGAACCGGACGATTTCCGATTTTTTAGCCGATACGATCCACTTTTTGCGATTTCCGAGTCGAACCGGGCGAGACCGGTTCGACTCGGTGTTTTTTAAAACATTGGTTTCACCCAATGCTTTAAAACCCATTGAGTTGGATTAGGATTCGGCCGGGATAGAATGGTCCGAACCTTCCTTATATAAGCTTTTCTTATCTTATCTAATGTTTTTTTAGATCTTTCGAAATCCCCCTCATAAATACCTATTTTATTTTTAGTTTTTTATTTTATAATTTTTTTGGTCTGAATTCGATCTTTCTAAATCCCCCTCATAAATACCTATTTTATTTTTAGTTTTTTATTTTATAATTTTTTTAAATCTCCGATTCAGACCATTGATGATCTGGTTATTTGAAACAGATCTACAGGATGGTAATCCACCTCAGCTTTGAAACACTCGTTTCACCCATGTGTTTCCCAACAATTCATTACTTCATGGTGATGTGTGCCTTACTATTTAAAATAAGAAAAATTGTTTCAAGTGGGTTGGACCGTATTTTTATAATATGTAATTCAAAGGTATAAAACATCTATCTTTAATATTGATGCAAAAAAAACGGTCCATCTACAAACAAGTGTAACTAATGATCCAAATGTTTTCTTAATATAATTATTATTTTTAGTTTTCAATTTTTTTTCCATATTCATGATCTCCACGTTAAAAATTATATATTTACTAAAAATTAAGATCAATTTATATTTAAAAATATATATTTATTTCAAGGCTCGCGTTTCGATAATATGCGGGCTGACGGGGTAGAAACCGTGTCCTTCAAATAAATATAATAAAAAATGGAGAGCCATTTGAAATTTGATCAAATGAACTAAAGGACATGTTGAATAGTTCTTCTTAGAGAAATTTACACGTTTATCCTCCAAATTTTGTTTTTATGTTTATATCAATTTTTTATTTTTTACAAAATACCAATATTTTTGACGTTTCAAAGTTGAACTTTGTTTTTTTTTGTTTTTTTCAAAGAACCCAAAGTTTTAAAGTCTAATTGTAACTTGTTTATCCTCAAAAATGAAAATAAGCTTTGCACCTTCAAAACCTAAAGTTCGTTTTGGAGTTAAATGTTTTTGGGGAACAAGGTCAAATTTTGGACCTCCGAAGTTTATTTTGTAATTATTTTGGAGAACAAAGTTAGCTTTGGGGCAATTTCGTTAAAAACAAAGAAAAATAAAAATATATATAAACATAAAAAAGGAAATTTTTAGAGGATGTTTTAGGTTTTAATTGGGTAAGGTTGAATAAACATCAGGGTTTCAATACTAGGAGTAAGTTACTTTCTTATTTTGAAATAATTCAAAATGGTAAGTTGTTGATGTAGTAGAGCTATTCGTTAGGATAGTTTCCTTAAAAGTTGCTAGTTGATTTTTAGGAAGATTTGTTAGCTGTAGAGGGGGAACAAAACGTTGTACAGAGATTGCGAAATCAGTCAATGAAAATATTATCTTCTATCTGGTTGTGAAATTGGGGTTACTTTCTTGAAAGAGAGAATTTATTGGTTTTTCTTGTCATCTCCTTCAAAAAATTGCTTAATCGTATCAGAGCAAACATTGAACTTGTGGTGAAAAATCATGGTAAAAAGAATAAGACAACATGAGGTCAGGAGACTTGAGATGGAGCTCAAACAAATCAAAGAGAACAATGAGAAGCACGGTGAGACTCTCCAAGAAATTCGGCAATTGGGGACCACCATCGACCGCAAATGTAACACATTGTTGGCTTCTCTAGCTAATCCTCAATTTAAAATGGGCGGCTCGAATGTGGCTACACCACTGCAAATGATGACGGTTGTTGGAACAGCCCTAATAAGGTATGCGAAAGTTGATTTTTCAAGTCTTGATGGAGAGGACCCTTTGGGTTGGGTACATAGGGTCGAGCAGTTTTTTAATATAAAAACGCCCTAGAAGGCCAGAACGAGGCTCTGGCCTCCATCCATCTTGAAAAGAAGGTACTCCAATGGTACCATTGATTCAAGAAGACCACTGGACTAGTACCATGGAGCGTGTTCATCAGGGCTCTGTGCATAAGGTTGGGGCCTAATCCCTATGAAGATTTTGTTGATACGCTTTGCCAGCTAAAACAAACCTTCACTGTTAATGCCTACCAAGAACAATTTGAGCAACTGGCAAACATGACAATTGGACTTCCCAATGAATTGTATGTCAGTTGTTTTATCAACGGAATTAGGGAAGACCTTTGGCAAGGAGTGCATATGTTTTTTGGCCTACAAACGTCACACAAGCTATTGGCTTGGCATGTTGATATCTTGAACTGGTGCGAACGGTTCGGAATGGATAAAACTAATGCACTACTGGCTAGAACTGGCATCCCAAAAGTGGTTGTCATACCAGCTAAACCACCTAGTATGATGGGGCGTTCCACCAATCAAACAGCTCTCATGGGTTGAGATGAAAGAGTGTAGACATCTCGATCTCGACTGGAGAAATTATGGATATGTTGAAATGTTTCAGGCAGACCATGTAAATATTTTAGACCATTCACCCCCATCAGAATCTCCTTTACATAAACCTGGCCTCCACCAAACCAACATTGCTCCATTGGGACCAAAGGCGCTAGAAGGTGAGACAAGGTAAGACAAACTCAAAGCGACCTGACCATGAAGAACCTCAGAAGGGAAGGCTCTAATGTTACCCCAACGGCCAACAAAGCCCTACTAAAAGTCTGAAGGTAGAGCATCGAAGGCACCTCAGTCACTGAATAGGCAGCTTGGAAGCCCAGAGGTCTGGTGCCATTCTCAGAGGTGTCATCGCTAATGCAAACAACGCCCAGCTCCAGGCCCCCCAATGAGCTCTAAAACAAACAGAAGTCTGGCGGCATTGTCAATGCCATTAGCTCCACTCCAAATAGCATCAGGCTTGAAGACCTCCACCAGGCGGGAAACAGCCTAGCCGACAAGACTGAGATGACTTCTTGACACGTCAGTCCGTACTCACTGACATGGCAAGCCCGTACTGACCTGTCAAAAGTCAATACAGCCCATGGTTGTTGAATTTTTATTGGTCGATGAACTGACGAAGGTACAACTAAGACGACATACCAGTTGGTATCTGACAACACTACAAACGTCGTCGGCACCACTAAGAATAGCTTCAAGCTGTGATTGGTCCATCAAATCTAGACCAGAGTCACCAGAACGCGACTCACATCCTAAGCGAGATTTGAAGTTAGTTGGAATGTCGTCGACGTCATTGCCAATAATATTAAACACTGACAGGGACGTATCAGTCACATTAATGAGCAATTAATAGTTGTTGACCGTCATTATTGCTACATTAATGACATGGTGCTATTCTCAACAACGTCAACACCACTTCAAATGTCATCAAAACTGCGATGGTTTGAAAATCACACAAAATCGACCTATAGGTTGTCCTAGGTCCATTTTGTCTATAGTTAGCCTCCCTTGCCTTAGTCTTAAAGTCTGGATCTTCATGGTTTTTAAGCTAAATCTATGATCAGATTCATATGACGCTTGAGTTTAGAACTCTTTGATCTCAAGCTCAAGCTTGAGGTTGAGAGAAAACCCCAAGGTGAGCCCATTTGAGCAAAACCCCATTCCATTTAAAGCCATCAATCCAAAACTTAGCTACTAACTCCTTCAAGCTACCCCATCAATCGAAAGCTGTCCGAATAATCAGATTTTCCTGGTCCTCTTCCTCCTATTTCTATTTGCACTTTTAAAAACCGAAAACTCGAGATTTACTTTGCAATAATCTGATCTGAATTGGTGTTATGCTGGGATTGGGGGGCCCGATCTAAAGCATCATTTTCTTTTCTCTTCCTTTGTTTCTTGCATTTATTTCTCTTTTAGCTATTTTTTCCTATTTCCCCCTATTTATGATCTTCCTCGTGTTCTCTTTTTTTCTTTTTTTCTTTTTAATGTAGTATTTATTACCCAAGTTAGTTACATTTAACCATCTCTTTCCCCTTCTATCTCCTTATTGCATGATCTGTTTCCTTTTGTTAGTTTGCATTGGTTGGTTACATTTATTCATCATCCTTATTTTCTTTATTTGATAGCATAAATCTTTTTCTCTCACCCAATCTTCTCATCTCCCTTATAACATGGTTACCCTCCTTTTCTTTGTTGTACTTATTTCTTATTAAGTTTATGGTGTTTATTCCTCTTTTCCTCTTGTTATTTTTATGATGTATATCTCTCCCCCTTTCTCATCTCTTCCATTAAATATTTGTTTTATTTTCTTTAGTTAATGGTACTTTATTTTCTTTTATTCCTTTTCTCCTATCTTGTAGTTTAGATCTTATTCCTCCCTATTTCCCTCTTTTTTTTATTTTATTTTATACTGATGTTATTTATTTCCCTTTTTATTTTGTTCAATAGGTTAGTCTCTCCCTTGTTCTCACCTCTTCAAATAAACATCTATTTCTTCCCCTTTATTGTGATTATTTTTCATAGCGAAATGATATTTACTCTTCTCTCCTTCTTCTTTATTTTATAGTCTATATTTCATCTATTTTCATTTCCTTCCCTCTTCATTCTTTCTTCTATAGCTATTTAGTTCATTTTCTTTATATTTTGTTCAATAGCTTAGGCTCTTTATCTTCTTCCTATCTCTTCCATGCTTTATTATTACTTCTATTTCCATCTTATATTTATATCTCTTTACCTCTCTTGTAGAGATCTCCTTTCATTTCTTCTTCATATTCACTTCTGTAAAGACCCAAATTTTCCCGAAGTATTGGTAGAGTGTGCGGCTAGGCACGGGCAGGTGAATGCGTGCAGGTGGGATGCAGTTAGAGCGCACACGTGGGTAGACAAGTCCGCGAAGAGCGCAGGTGGAGGTGAGAGTGCATTTGGGCGCGGATGATCGAACGCATAGTTAGGCGGGGGTGAACCGATGCGCTGTTGAGCATGGGCGGATGAGTGCATGCGTAGGGAGCGCTATTGGTTACTTGCGTCGTTGAGTGCAGCGAGCGTGGGCAGATGTGGCGTTGAGCGTAGATGGATGAGTGCGCTGGCAAGCGCGGGTGGCTAGACGTGCGTTGAGGGCGCAGTGGTGTACAGTAGTCTAGGGAGCTCCTTCTTTCTTATGTTCTCCCTCTCCATGCATGTGTACCATGTGGCATGTGCATGATGCACCCACAATCATGATGTCTCCCATATTTTCTCCCTCTCTCTCCTCTGGCATGCCACTTGTCAATTGGAAGCACCACTTGTCAATTGTATGCTTCCATCCCATGATGATGTCTCTCATGCTTGCCTTTCTCTCTCTCCTCATGCATGCCCTCTTGAATGCTATGTGGCAATTGCATGATGCCACTACCCAAGCTTACTTATACCCCCTTCTCACCCATCCCTTTAGTTTGCTCTCTCTCTCTCTCTACTCACTGCCCTCTCTTACCTACGTTCTCCCCCTCTTGCCTTGAGACTTTGAGCTTTGAGACCTCTCCTAGCCTTAAGCCCTTGAGTTTGAACCCAATCTCGTGGAGCTTGGTAGTTGAGATGAAAGTTCTGGAGAACTTTGGAGTTTCATTTGATACAAGGTAAGTGGATTTGGTTTCCATATTTTCATACTTTAGATTGATGCATGTTTACTTAACTTATCAAAATATGAAATTCAAGAACGAATATGGGTGTGGATGCATCTTACTGAAATCCTGCTAGAGGGTGCTCTGTTTTTTAGAACTGTGGCTCCAGTTTGAGAAACTGTTTGAGTATCTTATATATCTTCTTAGATCATTAACTTTTGTGAAAAAGTATATCACTGAGTCTAATTTATCATGGAAAAGACTTCTTATTAATATCTCTTTTGGTTTAAAAGTTATTTACTATTTTCTAAAGCATATCATATTTGTGAAATGAAATTTCAGGGATTTTATGTATTTTTTTGTGGAGCTTTTCGCTAATCAAATTTATCAGATTGAGGCCAAACTACTTCTACATGAAAGATGAGTGAATCTACTTCACAAATGGTTATGGAATTATGATAAAATTCGCTATGGATTGAAAGCTATGCCTATTTTTATATGAGAGTATCATACTAGAATTTATGCCGTGGTTTTCTAAAACTGTTATGTGTTTTTGTATAGAACTGTTTATTGACCAAAATATATTAGATTGAGACCAAACCACTTTTAAATGAAAGATGAATGAATCTACTTCAAAAAATGATATTGGAATCATGGTAAAATTTCATGTGGTTTGGAAGCTATACCTATTTTTCTATGAGAGTGTCATACTGGATTTTCTACTGTGAAAACAAGACCCCTATTTCAAGAACATCAAACAATTATGATATGAATACATAATATTGAAATAAGTTATGTTATGATGTGAATGCATGTAGTAAGACATGCTCAGTTATGATATAAATGCATAATATTGAAATATGCTCTGTGATGATGTGAATGCATGTAGTAAAACATACTCAGTTATGATATGAATGCATAAAATTGGAATGTGCTCTGTTATGATGTGAATGCATATAGTAAGACATGCTTAGTTATGATATGAATGCATAATCTTGAAATAAGTTCTGTTATGGTGTGAATGCATGTAGTAAGACATGCTCCGTTATTATATAAATGCATAATATTGAAATAAGGTATGTTATGCTGTGAATGTATGTACTAAGACATGCTCAGTTATGATAGGAATGCATAATATTGAAATAAGTTTTGTTATGATGTGAATGCATGTAGTAAGATAAGCTTAGTTATGATATGAATGCAAGATAATGAGATAAACTTTGTTATGATAAAGACACATGTAATAAGACATGTTCTGTTATGACATGATATGCACATGCTCTGATATGATATGTACATGCTCTGTTATGAAAATAAAGGCACGCTTTATTATGAAATAAATACATGATTTAAGGCACTGCGCAATGGGTCATCCTTTGGGAGTGTAATGTGGTATGATAGTAATGTGAGATGATAAGAATGTGATATGAGGCACTACGCAACGGGTCATCCGTTGGTAGTGTAATGTGACATGATAGTAATTGGATATGATAAGAATGTGACATGTGCGCATGATTTTGAGACATGCTATGTGATATGTGATATGTAATAAGACCTGTGTGGTCAACTATGTGTATGTGGTTTATTGGTATGCTTTGAGCGTACTGCACGGCCATTGATATGTGATTTACCGGCTACGAGCATATTGTATGGCCATTGATATGTGATTTATTGACATGCTTTGAGCGTATTGCATGGCCATTGATATGTGATTTCTAGGCATGCTTTGAGCGTATCGCATTGCCCGACTTGTGACCTCTCCGGCTTCCCATGATGGGATGAGAGTAGGGGCAGATGATGTTTGGGTGGTCACTCCTGCATTCAGACGGTATAACACTCCTAGCCAAGGTGGCGTAAGGGGTAGTGTCTTGCAAGGTCATCACCTATTAAAAGCCCCAAAGCGTGTCGGGGAATGTGTGTGTATGAATGCATTACGAAATGGGTCATCCATTTGTCATTGTCTTCCCTCCAGGGTGATGGTAGAAGTCCTAAGTAATGGGATTGATTTGGCCTATTGGATAGAGCTTCTACTTGGGGAGTATGTGAACTAGGGAGTGAGTTGGAAATTGTTGATCTTGTTATGCTTATTTGATTATGTTGATCTGCTAAGATTTGCATGCTTGAATGATATGATATTTGATTTGTTATTGTTGGTATTATGATGCTCAGGATGGAAAGATTTCATAAACCGTTAGTTTATATGATATCAAATACTTGATTTGTGATTGCTCCATGACGACAATAATCACTCATGACACATTGTTAAATGTAATTGTGATATATGACTCTATGTTTGATACTTGTATGAATCTTGAGTGTGGTCATGAGCTACTGTGTGTGGGCAGAAACACTTGGTACCTTGATCTACTTACTAGACTTTATAGCTCATTTGTTTAACTCTCATCTATATAGAGTGATAGCTTGTGGGAGGAGGACGAGCGGTTTGGTGATCGCGACTGACGGTTGGAGCCCCGTACTGCTTGTGGAAGGTTCGTTTTGATTGAATTTTAGATGACAGTTTGACCATTTAGTTGTTTTTTATTGTTGAAGCTATGTATCGTTGTTGGGTCTTTAGTGCCCTGGACATAATTGTAATGCTGGAGCTTTTGTATACATTTTGGTATTTATTTGTCCACCCCATTGGTGATTATGTGTGTTTGGAGTTTTTTTTTATTTCATGGTTTTCGTTAATTCCGTCTTACCAAAGCGTTGAGCGCACTCCAACCTGAGAGATATTCACTACCTCTGGTCACGGTCCCGCACCCTGTTGCCGTCCTGCAAGTACGGTAGGCGGTAGGGGGCGGGGTCATGACAACTTCCTTATCTCTCTCATTATATATGATGCATGCTTAGTTTAGCTTTATTTCTTTGTCTCCATATTTTTCACTTTCTTGTTCTTCTTGTATTTTGTAGTTAGGTTCTTTACCTCTGTTCACATGTTTCTCCCTAGTTTAGTAATGTATTTGTAGTTTTCCTCTCTTGTTCTATTTCTAAATTTGTTTTCCTAAAAGTTATTTTTTATCCTCAAACCCTTTTTCAAAAGCTCTCTTGTTGAGTTTCAAGGTTGAAATAGTAGGGAAGCCAACTTTATCGACGATCCGAGAGGGATAAGGTCTTAGGACTTGCATCTCCCTCAGAATGTAATTTGACGGGACCTATGCTCTTCCAAGTCTTCAATTTGTTTGTACCCGAAACCAAGGTTGGACGAAATCCCCTGCTCGTATTTTAGAGTATAAACAAAGAGCGAAGGGATAGGGGGCTATGCTACAAATGTGATGAAAAGTATGTCCCTGCAAAAGGCCGCATATATACTTACTTGATGTCGTAGATGTCGAGAATGTCCATGAAAGTGGTGATGAGGCTGATTTTGAGTAAGAAGAGGACCTCATTGACAACGAGAACAACCCAATTGTTTCCCTAAATGGCATATCTGGGTCAACTTCAACCCAAACCATGAGAGTGCAGGGTTTCATCAAACGACAACAATTTGTTGCTCTTATAGATTTAGGAAGTACACATATTTTCTACACCTTGGAGTTGCCAAGAAAACTGGTTGTCTAGTGTAAGCCGCCCCTGTAGAAAACCCTAAAAGCAATCAATGAAGACAAAAAAAAAAAGAAACAAACACAAAAGAAAGCGACAACCAACCACGACCCAAAATTATACGTGGTTCGGCAACATGCCTACATCCACTGGAGATGAGAGCTTCTTTACTGGTAATGGAGAATAGGGTTACAATAGCTCTCTTCCTCACGTCTCTCGGTTCTCTCTAATTACAAAGAAATATGTGTTTCTCCCTTAACCTTAAAAAAACCCCTATCGCTACAATATATAAAGTCCCGTACACATTACCAAAATACCCCATGTACGGATACAAAGTATAGAGTACCCTTCAGCCCTTCAAGCTTTTAACGACCCTCCGGAGTCGTCTTTTTTACTCCACCTTTGGCATATATATTTCCTCAAAATACAAGACATCAATCTTCAACAATCTCCACCTTGGCTTGAATTATGTCGAGCCACCCTAGAGATAACCTGAAGATGTCTTCATCCTCGTACCTTCATAAAGGTACATGATTGTGCCCGCACTTGCCATGGGGTATTTCTCACACTCTCAATAATGAGTGGCATTAAGCAAGTCTAAACAAAGCTTGAACTTCTTCGAAGTGACCGGCTCCGTAAGTATATCTGCAGGGTTGTCATCCGTATGAATTTTCTTCAGGTGAATGTTTCCTTCTAACATAAGCTCCGTGATCTTGTGATATCTCACATCAATGTGTTTTTTCATTGTACGAAACACTTGATTCTTTGCAAGATTTATAAAACTCTGACTATCACAATGCAGCATAGTACCTTCTTGCTCCATCCCCAACTCACGAGCCAAACCAGTCGAGCAGATCGCCTCCTTTGCAGCCTCAACTGCTGCCATGTACTCTACCTCTGTCGTAGATAAGGCAATTGTGGGTTGAAGCATTACCTTTCATGAAATAGGTCCACCTGAAGTTGTGTAGACCTCCACTTGTCTAAATCACCAGCATAGTCAGAATCGACATATCCCTCCAGTTCTTTAGACCTTCTCTTTCTGCTGAACATAATTATGAGATCTGACGTCCAACTCAAATATCTGAAAATCCACTTAATAGCATTCAAATACTCCCTGCCAGGATTATTCGTGTATCCACTAACAACAATGAGAACATGAGATAAATCCGACTTGCTATAAACCATAGCATACATGAGGCTTTCGACGTGCTAATATAGGTCACACGAGACATTTGCTCTATCTCCTCTTGAATAACCAATTCGCACTATGAAAGAGTCGAAGCGCTTGTACCACTGCTTTGGAGATTGGTTAAGACCATAAAGCGATTTCTTTAGCAAGCAAATTTGATATTCCTTTCCATGCATCTTGAATCCTTGAAGTTGTTCCATAAAGATTTGTTCCTCTAGATCACTATGAAGAAGCGTTGTCTTCACATCAAGTTGTTCTAGCTCCAAATCAAACATGGTTACTAAAACAAGTAATAGCCTTATTGAAGTGTGCTTGACAATCGGAGAGAATATTTCATTGTAGTCCACTCCCTCCTTTTGAGCATAGCCCTTTGCTACTAGCCTAGCCTTGAATCTCTCACATTCCTTTTCTGTTGCTGCCTCTTTTTTTTAAAAGATCCACTTGCACTCAATCACTTTCCTTCCCTTGCGCCTCTTGACAATCTCCCAAGTCTTGTTCTTTTTCAGAGACTTTATCTCCTCCATTATGGCTGCCATTTATTTATTATTTTGTGTATCACTTAGAGCATCTTCGACAGAGTCGATTTCCCCAGTACCAACAGTTAGAGCAAAAACTACCATGTCCTCAGAGCAGTATCTCACAAGGGCTTTGTGAACAAGCTTTTTTCTGCCTTTTGCCAAATTGTAAGGTTCACCATGTAGTTGCTGCTGTTCTGGTGTGCTGCTAGATGATTCTTCTTTTTTTAGTATTTTAGAGTCTTCTAGCTCTACCTGAACTGTCGATCTTTCTCCATCACTTTTATCTACTTGCACTCTATCATCTTGCATGTTGATTGATTTCACCATGTGAGATTCATCAAACACAATATCCCTGCTAAGCACAACCTTATATGAAGTAGAATCCCAAAGCTTGAATCCTTTCACTCCCTTCTCATAACCGAGAAAAATGCACTACTAAGACTTAGAGTTTAATTTGGAACATTGCCCACCCTGCACATGGACATAGGTTGGACATATGAATATTCTTAGCATAGAATAATTTTGTAACAATCCTAAACTTTCAAAACAAAAAAAAAAGCGACAATAAACTTTTAATAAGTGATGGTCTATATGAGCATGATGGTCCTTAGGGACCATCACTATTTTCAAAATCTTTTGGTTAAGTTTCTTTTGTTTGCTCCTGCCTTGCCACATCAAGTGGACGTGGGCTTTAAGCATATAAGGGGTATTGTAACGGTTACACCTCGTTTATGAGGTGTCACTTAATAAAATATTATAATAAGGTGTCGTAAGAGTTTAAATACGAGAGGCGAGGACTCCCACCCTAAAAAACTTTTGAAATCTTTCCCTTTCTGGTCAAAACACAGTGAGCTCCTCTCCCTAGCCGAATTTTTATCGGAAGCTCCCTCTCAAATATTTTAGGTAAGTGACATCGTCTTCCTGAAAAATAGTCTGTTTTTAATAAATAGTGATATTTCCGTCCAGGATCTTTATTTTATAAGTTTTGTGTGTAAGTGACATCGTCTTCCTGAAAAATAGTATGTTTTTAATAAATAGTGATATTTTCGCAGGATCTTTATTTTATAAGTTTTGTGTGTAAGTGACATCGTC
>NW_006497952.1:256634-293540 GCF_000471905.2 Amborella trichopoda | reverse complement strand
CCATTGCTTTTATCTGTAAACAATTGTTTGGAATATTTTAAACAATTGTTTGCAATATTTAAATTGTTTGGAATATTTTAAACAATTGTTCAGAATATTCCAAACAATTGTTTGAAATATTCCAAACAAAAATAGTCCCTACACTAAAAATAGTTTGGAATATTTCAAACAAAATATCTTCTATCTGGAATATTTCAAACAATTGTTTTTATTGTTATGGTGTTATTAAATAACACCAATTTATAAGTAAATAGTTCTCTGAATTGATATATGAGATGTAAGAGAATTGGTGAATAATCATGTTGGAAATAGTTCTCTTACATCACATATAAATAAGACTCAGAGATACTTCTGGAAATCAATGAGTATATCACAAATCATCTTTTATTTGGAGTATTTCAAACATCCAAATTCACCATTCATCTTCTCTCATTATAAATGGTACAAAGAAGTATTTTTCTCAAGACTACTATCAAGAGAAGATAGTAAGTCAGACCATTGGAAAGAAAAATATATAGCTGGTCTACCACACCTTTTTGCAGAAAAGGTAAAAACAAGGCTTAAAAATAAGCATGGTGAAATTATTCCTTATTCTCTGTATACACTAGGTGATTATCAGCTGAAATCTGTGCTGAAGGTCTGGCTTTATGTACAGACTTGAAACTTTGAAGACAATTAAAAAAACAGATAATAACGGGAAGAAAGGAGTTAGCAGACTTCTGCAACCAATTTGGATTTAATACCCTACCCCCTTCGAAGCCTTTTCATAAAGGGAAACATGAAAAATTAAAAATAAAATTTAGACATTCTTCAAAGACAAAAGAAAATTTTCCAAAAAATTCTTACAAGATAAACCATCTTTTAAAAATAAGGGAAAAAGGAAAATCCCTGTTGGTTATAATTGTGGTAAAATAGGCCATTACAAAAATAAATGTAGAGTTAAGAGAAAAATTAACTCTCTAGAAATAGATGATAATATTAAAAAACAATTGTTTGAAATACTCTAAATAAAAGATGAAACCTCTGATTCTGATTCAGAAGATGAAATGTTGATTGGAGAAATAAATGATGAAGACATCATTATCAGCAGTTCTGATTCAGACTCTGGGGATGAAGAAAACCCAAATGAAGAAAAATGCCAATGTGATTTTTACAAGGCAATAATGGGATATGAATGGGTTAAGCATCAATACCCTTACAAAAGAAGAAGATCTAATTATAGACCTTATCGACAAAATTTCAGATCCAAGGGCTAAAAGAGAAGCGCTAGTCCAGTACATCAATATGTCTAAAACCCCATCTGGAAGACCCAAGTCTTCTCTGGTCCCAACAAAAGAATATTATAGTTTCCAAGATATTCTGAAAAGGGTACAAAATAAACCACAGATAGAAAAAGAACCTTCAATATCTAAGCTAAAATATGAAATCAATGAGGTTAGAAATGAGTTGATAGCCAGGAAAGTAAGGGTTCAAATTTTAGAACTAACCCAAAACCCTATCAACGAAGGAATTGAAGAAGAAAACATAGAAAGTGAATTTGATAATCGGGTAACTAAATATAATATTCCTTTACCACCTGAGGTTGAAGATACCATTCCTAAACCAGAAACCTCCAAAGCCGATATGAATATAATAGAAAAGGTCCAAAATTGTAAATATATAAACCTAGTAGACAAAATAATAACACAAAAATGGTTTACCAAAATCAAAATTGTGGTTCAAAACGAATATAGTTTCTAAACCACCGCCCTGATAGATTCGGGAGCTGATCTAAATTGTATTAATGAAGGATTAGTACCTACTAAATAATTCAGCAAAACTACCCAAGTCCTTAATACTGCTGATGGCAGTAAAATGTTTCTTAATTATAAACTGCCAGATACTGCAGTATGCAATAATGGTGCTTGTTTCAAATTCCCCTTCATAATGGTAAAAGGTTTAAGTCAACCTGTTATTCTAGGGACTCCCTTCTTAAATATGCTTTATCCAATTAAAATTGATGATACAAGGATAGAAGCTAGTATTGAAGGGCATAAGGTTAAATTCAACTTTATTGATAAGCCTAGAATTCATGAAATCAATAACATTAAAAATAAAATTTCTTCTAAAGAAAAATTTCTTTATTATCTGAAAGAAGAAATAAAATACGAAAATATGGAAGAAAAATTATCTCTTCCTGATACTCAAAATAAAATTAAAACTAATAATTATGGAAAGAAATATATGTGTTGAGATCCCCAATGCTTTTTGGGACAGAAAGCAACATACAGTTGAACTTCCTTATGAACCAGATTTTCGAGAAGGAAAAATTCCTACTAAAGCAAGACCAATTCAAATGAAGAATAGGTTGCTCGAGATCTGTAAAAAAGAAATAAAAGAATTGTTGGATAAAAAGCTTATAAAAAAAAGCTCATCACCCTGGAGCTGCTTGGCCTTTTATGTGGAAAAGGCCTCTGAAATAGAAAAAGAGGCTCCAAGACTGGTTATAAATTATAAACCACTCAACAAAATTTTGAGATGGATCAGATATCCGATCCCAAACAAAAGAGATCTCTTGGATAGACTGGTAAACGCTTGTATATTTTCAAAATTTGATCTTAAATCAGGCTAATGGCAAATCCAGATTGCCGAAAAAGATAAATATAAGACTGCTTTTACTGTTCCATTCGAACAATTTGAATTGAATGTTATGCCTTTTGGATTAAAAAATGCACCATCCGAATACCAAAATATCATGAATGAAATTTTTAATCTTTATACCAAATTCATGATTGTTTACATTGATGTACTTGTTTTCTCATAATCAATTGATCAACATTGGAAGCATACATTCATAAAAGCAATCAAAAATGTTGGCTTAGTAGTTTCTGTGAGAAAAATAAATCTATGCTAGACAAAAATAAGGTTTTTAGGGCATAATATTTTCCAGGGAAGAATTATTCCCATTGAGAGCAATAGAATTTGCATCCAAATTTCAAGATATGATTACAGGAAGAACTGAATTACAAAGATTCCTTGGTTGTTTAAATTATATTTCGGACTTCTATAAAGATTTGGTTTTAGATGCAAAACCTTTATACCAGAGGTTGAAAAATAATCCTCTAGAATGGACCGAAGAACATACCAAGGCAAGTCAGAAAAATCAAAACAAAAGCTAAGGAATTACCATGCCTAGCCCTATCAAGTCCTACAGCGTTTAAAATAGTAAAGACAGACGCCTCAGAACAAGGACTTGGTGTTATTTTAAAATAAAAAATGAATAATCAAGAGCAATTGGTCCGGTTTACTTCTAAAACCTGGAACCAAGCTCAACAAAACTATTCAACAATAAAAAAGCAGATACCTGCGAGTGTGCATGTTGTTACAAACTTTCAGAGTGATCTGCTTAATCAATCATTCCTTATAAGAACTGACTGTAAAGCAGCCAAGGACATCCTTCAGAAAGATGTAAAAAATCTCGTGTCAAAGCAAATTTTTGCAAAATGGCAAGGTACTCTTTCTACTTTTGAATTTACTATCGAACATATTAAAGGTAACACCAATTATTTGCCTGACTTTTTAACCCGAGAATTTTTGCACGGAGGGCAGAAGGAGCCAGCAAAACAAGATGATGAAAATAGTCCCTAGTCCAGGATCATCCCTACCATCACCATCAACACCAAATGCTCTAATAAGAAGGCAAATACAAGATATTGATATATCTCCCCTTTAAAAGCCAATAAGCACTCAAACGCCTAGTGCTAAATCCATATATTTGGAAATAGCATATATTCTTTTGCTGATTATAGAAAATGATCATCAGTAAAAAAATCCGGCTGAAATAGCTGCTTTATACCTCAGGCAGCATATGCATCTTAATATGGGGGACAGATGTAGAGAATGGTACGAAAGTATCCTTATGGAAACAGGGTCAGTTTTCATAGTTTATCATTATAGAAATAATGATACTGAAATAGCATATTCAAAATTTCAAATCAAAAAAGTTATTTCTTACAAAGAATGGGGTCTGGATCCTTTAAAGCTAAAGATCATCAATACGAAAGGATTTAAAATTAAATCCTATCACTACTATGAATACATAAAGGCTTGAGATGAAGTCTTCTCATGCCAGAATACAAAAACTTCCCATAGCTGGTATATTCAGTTCAAAATAACTGAACCAAATAAGTTTCCAAACTGGTTTAAAAATTGGTTCTCTATATGGGGATCAACAAACCGAATTCTACCAAGAGAACCACAAATTTCATAGAGAAATCTCTGAGTATAATAGACAAAGTCTTAAAAAAGACTACCATATATATTTTATGACTTTATATCAGGTCCCGTGGATTTTAAAATGGGATTATCAAGTCTCAATAGATTATACAAGATTTGTCTTCTTAATTAGGGGATATAATCCCATCTGTCCATATCATCTGCTGAGACCTGATACTCCCATTTTAAAATCCATGGGACCTGATATAAGGTCATAAAATATATGTAGTAGTCTCTTTTTAGACTTTGTCTACTATATTCAAAAAAATTTCTCTGTGAAATTTGTAGTTCTCTTGGTAGTGTTTGGTTTGTGGATCCCCATATGAAGAACCAATTTTTAAACCACTTTGGAAATTTATTTAGCTCAGTTATTTTGAACTGAATATTCCAGCTATGGGAATTTTTTGTATTGTGGTATGAGAAGACTTCGTCCCAAGCCTTTATGTATTCATAGTAATGATAAGATTTAATTTTAAATCCTTTCGTATTCATGATCCTTGGTTTTAAAGGATCTAGTCCCCATTCTTTGTAAGAAATAACCTTTTTGATTTGGAATTTTGAATATGTTATTTCATTATCGTTATTTCTAGAATGATGAACTATAAAAACTGATCATGTTTCTATGAGGATACATTTTACCATTCTCTACATCTGTCTCCCATATTAGGATGAATATGCTGAGGTATAAAGCAGCTATTTCAGTAGGGTTTTTTGACTGATGTTCATTTTCTATAATCAGCAAAGGAATATATGTTGTTTCTAAATATATAGACTTTGCACTAGTAGTTTGAGTGCTTATTAGTGTTTGGAGGGGAGATATATCAATATCTTGTATTTGCCTCCTTATTAAAGCATTTGGTGTTGATAGAGATGTCAGGGATGATCCTGGACTAGGGACTATTTCCATCATCTGTTTTTTATTTTGTTGGCTCTTCTTCTGGGTTATCTTCATCATCTGTTTTTTGTTTTGCAAATGATATATATATATATATATATCATTTTCGCCTATAGTCGTTGGGAAGACTTTTCCTCTATTGGCTTGGGATATATCATGAAGTTGAAGAAATTGTTTGTTGGCCTTTGAATTTAGTTACAAAGGCAGTTACAACCATTTGATTTGAAATTTGATGAGCAAGAGCGATTGTGACCCTCTTGTACTAAAAATAAAAAGTTATGTTGAGGTGCTCACACCATGGAGTAATTTATCATTGTACTCAACAAATTTTGGACACTTCTGTACCCTTGTTTTGTACATGGGGCATTTTTTTAATAAGGGTATTTTTAGTCATTAGGAGGGGTGTGATGTCATCCATATGGGGTGTAACATCACCCACCTGAAGCACATAACAGCGGAATGATAGCAGAATTAAGATGATCAGATATAACAATGAGACTAAATATCAATAATAATAGAACACCTTCAAAGCAACGAATATCTTAAAGAACACCTTCAATTAAATAACAACAGCAACAAATATCTTAAACTAAAAAATAAGAAGCTTACATGGTAAGCTTGATACAGATAGGGTAAGCTTGATGCACCAACGGGGTATGGTTTACTTCTGCTTAAACCAAGCACTCAGACAAACTCAAACCAAGCACTCAGACCAACTCTTACAAACAAACTAAGCACTCAAGAAAACGCTTCGCCTTTTTTCGGATGCCTTCCTCTTTTTCTCTACTTCTCTTATATAGGGGAAGGAGTCGGACTTAAAAAATTTTTAAGTCTGCATCAACATCTTTTGGGAAAAGCAAAATTCTTAACAGTAAACAGTTTTGTCGGTAGCAATAATGCTCTTTTTTTGCTGAAAATTTGTCAGTAGTAATAATGCTCTTATCTTTCGCTACTAGCTTTAGGGACACATGTCCTGGGTGAATTTGTAATCGTACTGTCCCTATTAAATTTTCTTTTAATTCATCAGGGAAAAATTTATCCCTGCATAGCCATCACCATTAAGTGGATTTTAATCTTCGGTTTCTTCTTCTTCTTTTGTTAGTGTGGTCTGTATATCAGCATCTTCTTCTAGTGCTAAAAGCAGCTTTCTTTCAAGCTCTGCTTTTGATAATTAGGGATTCTTTTGTTGCATTATAATGACGTATTCTGTTATATCCATGTTTGAACTTGGCGAGGAGGATAGTATAATCTTCATATAAATTTTTTCTGGGTCCAGGGAGTTATTTTAACTGTCCCACCATTTTATTGATATTTGTCGACATAATTCCAAGATATAATCCCACCGGTCCCCATCATCTTCAGAGAGTTGATATGTCCATTTTAGTATCCAAGGGACCTGATATAAGGCCATGAAGTATAAATTATAGTCTCTTTTTAGACAATGTTTATTGTAGTCAAAGAATATTCTCTATGATATCTGCATTTTTTGAGGAAGTATCTAGCTGCTACGATCCCCATAACAGGAACGAACTTTTTAACCAGTTAGGGAATTCCATGAGTTCAGGTATTTTAAACTATACCTACCAACTATGCAAAGTTTTGGTATTTTGGTAAGCAAAGACTTCATCCCAAGCCTTGATATTTTCGAAATAATTGTAGGATTTTAATTTTAAATCCTCTAGCATTTAACATCCTTGGTTTTTCTTTAACATCCTTGGTTTAAAAGGATCTAATCCCCAATCTCTATAGGAGATGATTTTATGAGTTTGGAATTTTGAGTATGCAATCTCTGTGTCATTATTTCTATAGTGGTGTACTATTATCACAGATCTTGTTTCCAAGAGTATAGCTTCATACCATTCTCTACATTTTTCTCCCATATGGGGATGAAGGTGATTTCGTAAATATATTGCTGCAATTTCGATAGGGTATTTCCCCCTGTGATCATTCTCAACAATTATGAGTGGTATATATGTTGTTTCCAGAAACCGAGTTCTATTAGCACTCGGGTTATTAGTGCTTAAAGGGGATTGTTGGGGAGATATATCAATCTCTAGCTTTCTTATTAAAACTCTTGGAGTTGATGGTGAAGCCAGGCTTCTTCCTGAACTGAGAACCATATTCGTTGGATGACTATGCGTAGCCAGGCTTTTACCCGAGCTGAGAACTATATCCATCAGATGATTTTGCCTTTTCTTGTCCTACCTGTAAAAATTTTCATGTCAAAAAGACCGGGCGATGGTTATTTTTACCATTAATGTGTTCAACTGTAAATTCAAACGATGAAAGGATACCTTGCCATCGGGAAAAAATTTGTTTTGAGATGAGATTTTTTACGTCCTTTTCTAGAATATCTTTGGCTGCCTTATAATCAATACGAATAAGAAAATTTTGGTTTAGTAAGTCACTTTGGAATTTAGTCAAACAATGAACGATAGCCAATATTTCTTTTTTAACCGTGGAATAGTTCTGTTGAGCAGGATTCTAGGTTTTGGAAGTAAAATGCACCAATTGTTCTTGGTCCTGAAATTTTTGTTTGAGTATGCCACCTAGTCCTTGTTATAAAACGCCAGATTAAATAATTTTAAATGTCATACGATTAGATAATGCTAAGCAAGGCAGTTCTTTGGCTTCTAATTTTAATTTTTTGACTGCCATGGTATGCTCGTTAGTCCAATCAGGAGGGATTTTTTTTAACCTTTGAAACAAAGGCTTAGCATATAAAGCAAGGTTTTTATAAAAATCAGCGATATAATTCAGGCAACCGAGAAATCGTTGAAGTTCGATTTTGTCTTTAACAATATCTGAGAATTTTGATGCAAATTCAATCGCCCTATCAATAGGAATTATTCTCCCTTGATAAATATTATATCCAAGGAATCTTATTTTTTTTTTTTAAAGATTTATCTTTTTTGCTGATACAACTAAGCCACCATTTTTAACAGCTTTAAAAAATGTGTTTCGATCTTTTTTGCTGATACAACTAACCCACCATTTTTAACAACTTTAAAAAATGTGTTTAGATGTTTCCAGTGTTGATCTATAGTTTCGGAATAAATAAAAATATCATCAATGTATACAATCGTAAATTTGGCATAAGGATTAAATATATCATTCCTGATGTTTTGATATTCAAAAGGAGCATTTTTAAACCAAAAGGCATAGCATTCCATTCATTATGTCCGAAGGGAACATTGAAAGTGGTTTTATATCTGTCCTTTTCTATTATTTGAATTCGCCAATATCCAGATTTTAAATCAAATTTTGATAATATGCAGGCATTAACCAAACTATCTAAGAGGTCTCTTTTGTTTGGAATGGGATATCGAATCCATCTTAAAACCTTATTTAAAGGTTTGTAGTTTATAACCAGTCTAGGGGCTCCTCTTTCTATTTCAGAAGCCTTTTCAACATAAAAAGCTGAACAGCTCCAGGGTGAGGAACTTTTTTCTGATGAGCTTTTTATCAAGCAAATCTTGTATTTCAGTTTTGCAAATTTCAAGTAGCCTACTATTCATTTGAATAGGCCTAGCTTTTGTAAGAAAAGTAGGCTACTTGAAATTTGCAAATTGCATATTTCTTTTTCGAGAATAGTTTTGAAACTATTAATTTTACTTTGTATTTGAGGAGATAGTATTCTTTCCCCAATGATTTTAAATTTGATTTCTTTAAGATGAAAATTGAATTTTTCCTTGGTAGAGATTTTATCTTTGATATTATTTATTTCATGAACTCTGGGTTTATCGATGAAGGTAAGCTTTACCTCATGTCCCTCTATGTTAGCCTCAATACCAGTATTATCAATTTTTACAAGGTAAAACATATTTAGGAAAAGAGTTCCAAGAATAACCATGATAAAAGGAAATTTGAAGCAAACGTCGTTATTGAAAACAACCGCATCAGAAAGCTTGTAGTTTATTATCATTTACTTCCATCAGCGATATTTAGAACCTGTTGAGTTTTACTAAAATATTTTGTTGGGACTAAGCCCTCATTTATACAGTTCAAATCAACTCCTGAATCAATAAGGGCCGTGGTTTGGAAAGTATATTCTTTTTGGACAAAGATTTGACGATAGTAAACCATCTTGAGTTATGACTTTGTCCAACAGATTAATATATTCACAGTTTTGAATTTTCTCTAACATATTACATTTGGTCGAGTTTTCAGAGTCATCATTTTCCAGAACCCTTGGCATAGTTTTCAGGAGGTAGAAGATTATGGCTATAATCTTTTATCAAGTTACTGAATTCTTCTTCAGTATTTTCATCATTGTTACCTTCGTTTTTTGAAAGTAGTATCAACCATTTCTAGGATTTGTACTCTATTTTTTAAATTTATTAGTTCATTGCGAACTTCATTTATTTCACCTTTTAGCTCAAGACACGAAGGCTCCCTATTAGTTTGAGTTTTGTTTTGAACTCTTTTAAGAATGTCGTGAAAACTATAATCTTCTCTTGAAGATATAAGAGAAGGTTTAAGAGTAGTGGGTCTAGAAGGCTCTTTAGCCATGTTGATATATTGCATCAAGGCTTCTTTTTTAGCCTCAGGATCACTAAATTTTATCAATCAGTTCTATGATAAGATTTTCTTCTTTCGTCAAAGTATTTATATTTAAACCATTCATATCAATGATGGCCTTTAAAAAATTACATTGGTAGTTATCTTCAGGAGCATTCTCGGAGTCTGAGTCAAAGTCCGAGCTAATGAAGATCAAATCCTCGTCATTAATTTCTCCAATTAATATTTCATTATCAGAGTTAGAAGATTCGTCTGAGTCGACTCTTTTTAATCGAATATCAAATAATTGTTTTTTGATATCTAGGTCTATTTCGAGTGCATTAATTTTCTTTTTAACTCTACATTTATTTTTGTAATGATCCACCTTTCCGCAGTTGTAGCAAACTGGTATCTTCCTTTTTCCCCTTTGTTTGAAAGAGTGATCTTGTAAAAATTTTCTAAGAAAAGTATTTTTCTTTTCATGTGAATGTCTAGATTTTGATTCCGCAATTTTTTGTATTTTTCTTTGTGAGTAGGTTTAGAAGTGGGTAAAGTATTATACTCAAATTGTTCACAAAATCTCCTCGCTCTTTTTTCCCTATTTTTCTAGTTGTTTTCGCAGTTTTAGGTCTGTGCGTAAGGCAAGTCCTTCAGCGCAAATTTCCACAGATAGTTCACCAAGGGTATAAAAGAAATAGGGAATAATTCCACCATGTTTATTTTTAAGTCTTGTTTTGACTTTTTCAGCAAAAAGATGGGGAGTCCAGCCATAAATTTTTCTTTCCAGTGATCAGCCTTACTATCTTCCCTAGATAATAATCTGAAATAAGAAAAATCTTTATACCAATTAAAGTGAGAGAGAGTTGGACAATGTAAATTTGAAAGCAGGTCCTCAGATCTAGCCGATAAGAGAGCCATACTTCCCACGAAGTGGAGTGTGATTGTATATATTAGTGTATTTACTGCATCTCTTTCATCAACTATATTTTCTTGAACCTGTCCATGTCCGATTTCAGTTCTAATAATTCATTGCTTGGTAGAGTTTAAGATTTGATCTTTTGCAGCTTCATCCATATGAAAGTCCCACCATCCTCTAAGTCATCCTGTAAAACCGCATATGATAGCTTTGGCAATTTCATGATCCTTATTTCCAATTGCTTTGCAAGCGGTAGCAAACATTATCATGTGTTTCATAAGGTCAAGAATCTGATTTTCAGACATGCCATCCATATTCCAATTTACTATTGATCTTCCTGAATATGACACAGAACTAGCAATAAGGTCTTCTTCTATTTGACGATCTACAGGAGTAGGTCTAAGATAATACATTCTAGTTGGAGCAACAGGCTTGGTTTTCCTCCCATAATCTATTCTGCTAATATTTAAGCTCTCGGTTTTTAAAGCTTTTTCCATTTCAGATATGTCATGACTTGTATAATTTGGATCTTCTTGAAGAACTTGCATTTCACCGACTTTTGATTTTCCTCTATCATCAATATTCAATTTTGCAAGCCTTTTGATTAGCTCATCTACCAATTCTCTATTATCTTCTTTCTTCTTGATCCCTTGTAGGCTGAATTTTCCTGTTTCTATACTTGGTGGTGGTTTGAATAAAACTACTTCCTTATCCTTCTTCCTTTTTCTCTAGTGGTTTGTTTTCTTATTGTTTGTAAGAAGAGATTTGTGTAATTATTTTGTTCTATAATGTGTGGTATTCCATCAAGTTTGGCCATTTGGTATTCTGGCTCTTTAGGTCCCAACTTAAAAGGTGAAGCTTTTATTTCATGTTTTTCTCCTTTTAACTGTAAGCCTGATTCAGGGGGATGGATATATTCTATTTTTTCACCTTTGATTGTATGAAAGGTTTGGAAAGCATTTTGAGCCATATTTATTTTAAATTAAGGATATTTGATCCCTTCTTTTTGAAGGATGCATTTAAGTCATTTAAAGAATTTTACATTTCTTTTGTCCTATATCATAAATTTATTAAATTTTATATGAAAAGCATTTCTTAATTCTTCTTTAAATTCTTGAAAAAACCATTCTCTTATTTGTTTATTTTCGTCTGAGAGGAACTCTTCTCGAATGCATTTTTTATCAACAATAAATTCGTCTATTTTTTTTATGAAGACTATTCTCTCATTATGGGCCTTTTCATAAAAAACATAGGCGAATTTATTAAATAAAGATCAAGAAATTATCAAAGCTGTCATATGCGGTTTTACAGGATGGCTAAGAGGATGGTAGGACTTTCATATAGATGAAGCTGCAAAAGATCAAATCTTAAACGCTACCAAGCAATGGATTATTAAACTGAAATCGGACCTGGACAGGTCCAAGAAAATATAGTTGATGAAAGAAATGCAGTAAATGCACTAATATATACAATCACACTCCACTTCGTGGGAAGTACGGCTCTCTTATCAGCTAGATCAGAGGACCTGCTTTCAAATTTACGTTGTCCAACTCTCTCACTTTAAATGGTATAAAGATGTTTTTTATTCCAGATTATTATCTAGGGAAGATAGTAAGGCTGATCACTGGAAAGAAAAATTTATAGCTAGACCCTCCCATCTTTTTGCTGAAAAAGTCAAAACAAAAATAAACATGGTAGAATTACTCCCTATTCCTTTTATACCCTTGGCGATCTATCAGCGGAAATCTACACTGAAGGACTTGCCTTATGCACAGACCTAAAACTGCGAAGACAACTAGAAAAATAGGAAAAAAAGAGCTAGAAGATTTCTGTGAACAATTTGGGTATAATACTTTACCCCACTTCTAAACCTACTCACAAAGAAAAATACAAAAAATTGCGGAATCAAAATCTAGACATTCACATGAAAAGAAAAATACTATTCCCATAAAAGTTTTACAAGATCACTCTTTCAAACAAAAGGGAAAAAGAAAGATACCAGTTTGCTACAACTGCGGAAAGGTGGATATTTACAAATATAAATGCAGAGTTAAAAAGAAAATTAATGCACTCGAAATAGACCTAGATATCAAAAAACAATTATTTGATATTCTATTAATAAAAAAAGACGACTCAAACGAATCTTCCAACTCTGATAATCGAATATTACTTGGAGAAATTAATGACAAGGATTTGATCTTCACTAGCTCGGACTCTGATTCAGATGCCGAGAATGCTCCTGAAGATAACTGCCAATGTAATTTTTTAAAGGCCATCATTGACATGAATGGTTTAAATATAAATACTTTGACAAAAGAAGAAAATCTTATCATAGAACTGATTGATAAAATTAGTGACCCTGAGGCTAAAAGAGAAGCCTTGATGCAATATATCAACATGGCTAAAGAGCCTTCTAGACCCACTACTCCTAAACCTTCTCTCATACTTTCAAGAGAAGATTATAGTTTTTATGACATTCTTAAAAGAGTTCAAAACAAAACTCAAACTAATAGGGAACATTCGACTCCTGAGCTAAAAGGTGAAATAAATGAAGTTCGCCATTAATTAATAAATTTAAAAAATAGAGTACAAATCCTAGAAATGATTTATACTACTTTCAAAAAAAGGTAACAATGATGAAAATAATGATGAAGAATTCAGTAACTTGATAAAAGATTATAACCATAATCTTCTACCTCCTGAAATTGAAGACACAATGCCAAGGGTTCTGGAAAATGATGACCCTGAAAACTCGACCAAATCCTAAAATTGAAGACACTATGCCAAGGGTTTTGGAAAATGATGACCCTGAAAAACTCAACCAAACGTAACATGTTAAAGAAAATTCAAAATTGTGAATATATTAATCTGTTGGACAAAGTCATAACTCAAAGATGGTTTACTATAGTCAAAACGTTGTCCATAAACAATATACTTTCCAAACCCCAGCCCTTATTGATTCAGGAGCTGATTTGAACTGTATAAATGAGGGCTTAGTCCCAACAAAATATTTTAGTAAAACTACACAGTTTCTAAATAACGTTGATGGAAGTAAAATGATAGTAAACTACAAGCTTTCTGATGCGGCAGTTGCAATAACGACGCTTGCTTCAAATTTCCTTTTATCATGGTTAAAGGATTAAGTCAACCGGTTATTCTTGGAACTCCTTTCCTAAATATGCTTTACCCTATAAAAATTGATAATAGTAATATTGAGGCTAACATAGAGGGACATGAGGTAAAGTTTATCTTTATAGATAAACCCAGAGTTCATGAAATAAATAATATAAAAGATAAAATCTCTACCCAGGAAAAATTCATTTTTCATCTTAAAGAAGAAATCAAATTTAAAATCATTGGGGAAAAAATACTCTCCTCAAATACAAAGTAAAATTAATAGTTTCAAAACTATTCTCCAAAAAGAAATATGCTCTGATGTCCCTAACACCTTTTGTAATAGGAAACAACATACTGTTGAACTTCCTTATGAACCAAGGTTTGATGAGCAACAAATTTCTACAAAAGCTAGGCCCATTCAAATGAATAGTAGGCTCCTTGAAATTTGCAAAACTGAAATACAAGATTTGCTTGATAAAAGGCTTATCAGAAAAAGTTCCTCACCCTGAAGTTGTTCAGCTTTTTATGTTGAAAAGGCTTTTGAAATAGAAAGAGGAGCCCCTAGACTCGTTATAAACTACAAACCTTTAAACAAGGTTTTAAGACGGATTCGATATCTCATTCCAAACAAAAGAGACCTCTTAGATAGATTGGTTAATGCCTGCATATTCTCAAAATTTGATTTAAAATTTGGATATTGGCAAATACAAATAATAGAAAAGGATAGATATAAAACCGCCTTCAATGTTCCCTTGGGACATTATGAATGGAATGTTATGCCTTTTGATTTAAAAAATGCTCGTTCTAAACTTCAAAACATCATGAATGATGTTTAATCTTTATACCAAATTTATGATTGTATACATTGATGATATTCTTATTTATTCCGAAACTATAGATCAACACTGGAAACATCTAAACACATGTTTTAAAGATGTTAAAAAAGCTGGGTTAGTTGTATCAGCAAAAAGATAAATCGTTCTAAAACAAAAATAAGGTTTTTTGGACATAATATTTATCAAGGGAGAATAATTCCTATTGATAGGGCGATTGAATTTGCATCAAAATTCCCAGATATTATTAAAGAAAAAACCGAACTTCAACGATCTCTCGGTTGCCTGAATTATATCGCTAATTTTTATAAAAACCTTGCTTTAGACGCTAAGCCTTTGTCTCAAAGGTTAAAAAAGAACCCTCCTAATTGGACTAACGAACATACCATGACAGTCAAAAAATTACAATTAAAAGCTAAAGAATTGCCTTGCTTAGCATTATCTAATCCCACAGCGTTTAAAATTGTTGAATCTGACGCTTCAGAACAAGGACTAGGTGGCATACTCAAACAAAAATTTCAAGAGCAAAAACAATTGGTGCGTTTTACTTCCAAAAACTGGAATCCTGCCCAATAGAACTATTCCACGATTAAAAAAGAAATATTGGCTATCGTTCATTGTGTGACTAAATTTCAGAGTGACTTACCAAACCAAAATTTTCTTATTCGTACTAATTGTAAGGCAGCCAAAGATATTCTTAAAAAAGACGTAAACAATCTCGTCTCAAAACAAATTTTTGCCCGATGGCAAGGTATCCTTTCATCGTTTGAATTTACAATTGAACACATTAATGGTAAAAATAACCATCTCCCTGACTTTTTGATCCGAGAATTTTTACAGGGAGGACAAGAGCAAAATCATCCGATGGATATAGTTCTCAACCCGGGTAAAAGCCTGGCTCTGCATGTCGAGGCAACCCTTTGCAATGGACCTATATATTTTAACTGCTTTCCAAATTTTCCTATAGCCTTATCGGATCCTAATCTATAAAAAGTTCTAACTTTAAACCTTAAAACTCAAGGTTTTGATATGGACTCCGGATCTCAAAACTTAGCTTTTGTTTATAGGATCTGTTATAAAGTAATGAACACTTTGTGCCCTAATACTAGGCAAATGGATACTAAGGGACAGACTATTTTCTTTCAGACTAATATGGATAAATCTAATTTAGTAACACCAAAGTCTATATCTTGGAAACAGGTTAAATTACCAGAAAAATGGTCTCCCCAGCCTAAGACTCAGATCAAGATCTCTAAAAATAGAGAACCTGAACAAATAATTGAATATCCAGATGGAGAGATAGAAATACAATTTCCATCCTCTAGAAGGACTAGGCTCAGTATTTCAAATACACTTCCTAAAAATCCACCTAGAACCTCAACCTCCTCCATTCCTCAATCTGATTTTGAAAAGGCCCATAATGAGAGAATAGTTCTTGAAGGACTTAAAAAGGCTCCAAATCAAGTCCAACATCCAATTTATAAGACTGACACTCCCGGTTCTTTCCAAACTGAACTTGAAGAACCAACCCTATCTGAATTTGATTTCGAAATATTAACAATCCAAAAAATAACTGAATTCATAGATATCCCTAATGCTCCATGTGGGTGATGTCACATCCCATGTAGATGATGTCATACCCCTCCTAATGACCAAAAACACCCTTATTAAAAAAATGCTCCATGTACAAAACAAGGACATATAAGTGTCCAAAATTTGTTTGAGCACAATGTTTCATAGTGTGAGCACCCTTACATAACCCATATATACATATATATTAGTAGCATGCACCAGCGTTGCAGGTATTATTCAAATGTTCTGCATGTAATATTTCTTTAATAAAATTTCATAAGGTAAATAAAATTACAAAATCTACAATGAAAACATAGAATGAAATAAAAATTAAACTAATAAGTAATAGTTTCTCACACATGTAGGGAGAAAGCGAAAGAGCCATGAAATACTTTTCATAGTGAAAGACGGATGAAAAACTTGTCATAAAAAAAACAACTATGATTGAAATACTATTTGATTGAATAAACATAAATTTAGTGAAATGAATAAATTAAAATTTTAATATATCAAATTAAATAACATTGAAAGGATATTATTATGGTTATTAATTCAATTATAGTAATATTTATTATTTATAAAAATAAAATTATATTATATAATTATTCATATATTATTAAAATAGACTAATATGAGGATTAATATTATTTAGTTAAAATTCTAATAGTATAACATAATTGTTATATCTATGACCAATCAAACTATATTTAATTTCATTACACTAAATGAATTATTGTATTTTTTAATTATCAAAGTATAATTATTATTATTCATATACACATACTGGTCACATTTATAATGCTGACCAAAAGTATCTCCAAAAATAATAAAATTGATGTGGAATATATTTTTATAATAATATTATTAATAATATATAGTTACATTTATAATAATACAATCTATAATTATAATTATTTGTGTAATAAGTATGATATTTAATAAAATATTACAACCATATTCTTGCTATTTTTAATTAATAATTATAGTTATTTTTGTATATATACATATATATATCCATATACATATAATAATAAAAACAAAAATGGGGTATCGGTGTCTAATTACATGCTACAGATGTTTAGTACTTTAGGTTGGAAAAACAATAGTATTTTTCTAAATTAATATGTAAAAATAATAGTGAGAAAGCATATGGTGGTGTTTAGCCTTACTGGGGGTATGGCCCTTGATAGAGAAGAATGGAGGAATAGGATTCATGTAGCCGACCCCAAATAATTGGTACAAGGCTTGGATGATAATGATGATGATGATGATATAAAAATAATATAGAAAACTCAAAAGATTATAAAAGGATAATATTAAAAACATAAAAAAGAAAAACATAAAAGAAAAAAGTGTTTTATGCCAGAGAATTTAAAAACATTGTTTTATAATTTATTTATTAAATTTATGCTTCTCAAAACTGCTAAAAAGAGAAAGGCTCCATGTAAGTGAAAGTTCATTCTGATTCCATGCATTCTTTAGCATTATATACAACCCATTTTGCAGAATTTTTTGTAGGCAATACAAAGAAATACCTTGCACAACACATTTAGCTATACAACCCATTTTACAGAATTTTTTGTAGGCAATACAAAGAAATACCTTGCACAACACATTTAGCTATACAACCCATTTTACAGAATTTTTTGTAGGGAATACAAATAAATACCTTGCACAACACATTTAGCCACAACTACCCAATTGAGGGAATTGACAAACGGAATGGTCGATGGAAAGAACTCTAAAGATCTGTGTCTCCATGAAACCTTTAGGAGCAAGGAACACAACACGAAGAAGAAAACATCCTTATTTGTAGTGGAACCATTCATACAGATTTGGCATAATGCACTAATCTACCATTTAGGGTGTTTAATCTCAATGGAGAGTGCATCTCTATGTTTATTGCTTCTAGTGGATCATATTACCTAAGACATTAGGTTCGTAAGGAGATCATTACCTTTCAACACCCTATGGCTGTGTTTGTCAGCCCGATGGTTTAGAATGACTCTGTAATACGCTGCATTGCATTGGACAGTCAACATCTATCTGAAAAGGCCCTGAGCATATTTCCATATCATTGTAAAATAGATGGGATAAGTGGCATTTTTGCTTACCCGCTCCATTGGGAAAGGCTCCAACAAACAATGGGCATATATGATCATATGATTCTTACCAATATTGGAAGAACAAGGACAAAATGAGCCCCTCCATAATGCAGCCCAAACCTGAGGCCTTTTACTTCAAATTGCATTCAATAATTCATAGTTACTAAACCTTGATTGCCAATACTTTTTCATCATTGATATGATGATGAGTGGCAGCAGAATACTCCAATTCAAAATCTTCCAAGCTCACTCAACAATTTCAACAGAACTTCGGAAGAATGTTTATCATCTATATATGATTATACCTACAGTTTGAGAAACATCGGAGAACCTAGGGTCAAAATTGGAAAAGGAAAAACTTCCACAAAATCTTCCAAGCTCACTCAACAATTTCAACAGAACTTCGGAAGAATGTTTATCATCTATATATGATTATACCTACAGTTTGAGAAACATCGGAGAACCTAGGGTCAAAATTGGAAAAGGAAAAACTTCCACTAACTTATGCCCAATTCATTTATATAACTTGAGACTTGCCCAATTCATTTATATAACTTGAGACTTGCCCAATCCATTTATATAACTTGAGACTTGCCCAATGGTTACATGGCCCTAAACAATAAAAAGTACCCAAAGTGATTGCTACCACAAAGTGATTGCTACCACAAGAACGATTGTGAAACACTTTCCTGCTTCCTTGTGCGAAATGTATGATTTCAAAATTCTAACTTCTAGAGAGCATTCCATGTTAAGGTGTCAACCTTATACTATATAGAAACGATGTGCACCTCAAACTCAACAGAAAAGGCTGTTTGATGCTGAAAAACCCTCCAATTGATCATCGTGACCTCGAGATGTATAGATGTAAAAAAAAAGGATTTGAAGCCTTGGTAATAGTGCATCTTGTAAGGTATTATTCACACCGTTTATTTCCAAGATTTTCAAATGTTTGTAGATCTGCTCTATTTTACACTATTTTTGAAGTTTTGAATTTCATAATTAGATATGAAAATAGATTTGCGGACCATTTTAGGGATTTCAGGCACTTGAACCGCATCTTTTGGCATCCTTTCAGAGTGCACCTTACTTTGATTGTTTAAGGCACCAACCTTCATCACCCTTGCATAACTGTCTATAATCCACTCAAACGACTATAAGCTCATTCCAGTCCTCCTCTTTCTTCAAAATAAATCGTTGAATGCAAATCTTACATGTAGCAAAAATTAGAAATCCAAAATGCAATCAGCGATACTCTAACGCATGGTTTGGACATCATTACAGCCATCTTTATCTGCCTATACAGTTAGGAAAATAGAAACACTTAAATGGTTGTAGTGCCTTGTAAGAATATCCAAGTTTAGGCTGATAATGTCAAAGAGTCAACAAAACCCGGTTATTGGCAGCATTTTGCCAGTAAGCATAGTTACATTCCTGAAATTACGCCCTTGAATAGCGGCATGCCAAGCTCACACCCACCCATTTAGGCACTACTATAATCTATAATGGCATGTTAGACTTTTGGGAGGCATGGCTTTGGAAGCCATGTCTTCCAAGGAAGTTGAACTGGTGGCTTCCATGTGTCCATGGTCTGCTATGGAAGCTGCCACTTCCACTTTTCAACACCATTTTTAACATTGATGGAAGCTGCAGCTTCCAAAAATTGTGTAACACTATTGTGTGGAAGAGATGGCTCTGGGAGTTGCCATTATGGCTGTGGGAGTTGCCACTTCTAGAAATCAAACGTGCGATGACGGAGAATTTTATTGCCATGGTTAAAAAAGTGGACATCCAAATGGAGTAGAAGTGTAATTATTATCAATCAAAAAGAGAACACCAGTAGTGATGCCATTGTAGTACCCTCGAGTCAGAACATAGTCTCAATGTGTATATTCAAATAGGAAGAGACCAGTTGTTGAATCAAGGTCCAGACGGCAGGCAGCAGGAAAGTGCTTCCCATCGCGTATATCTAACCTAACCTTCTTCTTTCACTGCCTTTAGGAGCGGCAGAGCCTCTTAGATTCTATTCTTTCTATAGAAGGCCCCGCTCTTCTCTTTCATAAGTAGCACTCAATGTGTATATTCAAATAGGAAGAGAAAATAACGATCAACTAAATGACACATTTGGTTACGCTAGTAAGAATAAGACCCTCGAAATGGATCCATATATATGCAGTTAAAATTTAACCCATAATGTCAAAGAACTATTATTGGTTTACCGTAAAATCAAGAAAAGGAAACACTATTCTACCCAAAAAAAGAAAAGGAAATACTATTAACTAACCTTTAATGACAGATCCTTGGCCAATCTTAAATGAAAAAGGTTTTTGTCCAGGATCTTTTGTACTGCAATACATTTCAAAGGTCATACAACAAATAAATTGTCTTTTCAGTTAGAAAAGTAGTTGGCACATAAGTTGCTAGCATCATCTTGCAAGAAAAATTAAATTAGTGACAAATAAATTTGAGCATGAGAAATACAAGCCTTACCTCCAGAACTTTTGAGAGAGGTCACGATTTTTACCTGTGAAAAAGAAAATAATTAGTACATACATAACAACAGCTAACCCTTCTAAAATAAATAAACAAAAAAAAAAAAAACAAATAGGAAGCACAATACTCATATCATCCTGACAGGATATGATATCCAGAACATCTATAGACCACAGTGATAATTGCAAGAATGCTTCATATTTAATTATGCGATACCAAGAAATAAATATAAATAACCTGCTAGAAATACTGTAGGTGAAATGGGGGCAGAAAATATGCTAAATCCTTCATGTTTTCTGGGGCACGCAATAGTGCTTTCTCAAGACAATGTTTGCCCGTTTTATACTGCAAAGAGTGTGCACAAGAAAACACAAGAATGGGTAAAGTTGTCCCTGGGATATAGAAAACAAAAGGTCTCAATTCGCTTCCGAGTTCTGTGTACATAAACGAGAAGGCTATTGTATGCACTAGACTAATCTTCCAGAATGGAGAGAAAAAGAGTTGGAATTTAAAGAGAGAAAATCAATGTGGATTGAGAGAGAATATGGGAGAGTAAGTAAAAGAAAAGTGAAAAAAATTGGGAGAATCCCATTTTAAAGAGTTTTTAGTGGCTTTTGGAGGTGACTGTTCATTTGAACAATAGTATTTGTTCACTACTGTATATGACTGTTGCTGTTGGAAACCCAACAACCACCATCAAGCACTCTTGCACCCTTTCACACGAAGCGCATGCGCGTGCCCATTGCGTGAGAGTGTTTCCATATTAAAACCACTTGATTCTCACTCTCTCCTTCAATGTGGGACAAAAATCTGCCACTCCCTCTATTTATTAAAAACTTAGGAAAAACTAATGTTGTGAGGACCAGACCGGACTGGTCGGTTCGACTAGTGAACCGGTGCTTGTTCGGGTCCAGTTCAAGCAATGAGCCGGGAAGGGACTTGAACTGGTGCTGACTGGTGAATCGGCCAGCCCAATAACTAGACTGGCTAGTCCACCGGTCCAAAAGTGAATCCGCTGGTCCAAATTTGGGGCATCATTTTTGTTCTTTATAAGAAGAAAAGAGTCTAAAGGGGGGGGGGGGGGGGGTTGTTCGTGCTATTAAATATATGTAAGGGTAAAATGGTAAAATTAAAACATAATGGGTAAGTTTCTATAAGAAAGAGAAATTAGGAGAGAGAAAGCAGAGGTTTACTACTACTCTCTCTCTCTCTCTCTCTCTCTCTCTCTCTCTCTCTCTCGCTCGCTCAACTTTCAAACCTCAAGCGGTAGTCCTTTAGCTAGATTTGGTCAGCTTCAACAATCAAATTATTTTTTGTTTATTTTAATATTTGCTATTTGGTATTTAGTAATATTTAATATTTTACTATTTTAAAGTTTAAAAAATACGAAAATAATGTGAAATTATGTTGCCATGTTGGATTAAGGTCCATAAGAAATTAAGAGTTAGGGTTTTACAATTTTGTATTCTGTTTTTCATTTTCAGTTTCAATTTTAAGTTATTTTGAAGGGCTTTTACAATTTAAAAAAGCCTTTCAAAATCATCTAATCATCCAAGTTTTATCCCAATTATTTGGAGCCAGTTACATGAATCATGTTCCTCCATTCTTCTCTATCAAGGGTTATACCCTTAGTAAAAAAAAAAGTCGCCATATTTTTTCTCACTAGTTCTATTCATATCCTTGTAAGCCTTTCTTTTGCTCTTTTAGAGCCTTCCACTTGAACCAAATCACACGTCCTAACTGATGTTGTTTTATGTCTACGCTGCACATGGCCAACGCATCTAAATCTACTTTCCCTCATCTTATCGCCCATTGAAGCCAACACCTAAATTCCCTCACAAGAATTCATTCTGAAAGCTATCTTTTTTTATCTTGCTACTCATCCATCTCAATATTCTCATCTTAGCTACGTTCATCCTATAGTTATGATGTTTCTTGACCGCCAAACATTATGTTCCATAAAGCATGGTTAGTCTTACAACCATCGAATAGAACGTCCCCTTCAGTCTCAATGATATACAGAGATTACATAAAACTCCAGACGCACATCTCCACTTCGCCTGCCCAGCTTTAATTCTGTGTGATATCTTCCTCAATCTCTCTATTCTCCAAGATTATCAGCCCTAGATATCAGAAACAATCTCTTTTAGGTATTTCTTAACCATCAGGCTTAACTACTTTCTTTTTTCAACTTTTATTATTACTAAACTTGCATTCCATATATTATGTCTTAATCCACGCAATTTTAAAAACCTTTAGATTCTAGAGCATCCCTCCAACTATCTTTGTGTTGATGCGGCCTCTAGTCTCATCGATCAAAACTATCATCCACGAACAACATACACCAAGGAAACTCGTCTTGTATGTGTTAGGTTAACTCGTCTACAACCCAAACAAAGAGATATGGGATCAGCGTTGACCTCTAATGTAAGCCCATTGTCATTGAGAACTCACTTGTCTCTCCACTAGTTAGCTCTTCCTCGTGCAGATCTCCCACTATGTCAATATAGCCTCCGGTGACTCTTTTTTTTTCCAACACCCCGCAAATTAAGTCCCTAGGTACCCTATCGTATGCTTTCTCTAAATCAATAATGACCATGTGGAGGTCTTTTCCTTCGCCCTAAACTTCTCAATCAATTGCCTAAGTAGGAGAATGGCTTCAATAATTGACCTCCCTGGCATAAAACCGAAATGATTTTCTAATACACCAAGTTTCACGCCTTAGCCATTTCTCAACCACTCTCCCATATCTTCATAATGTGGTTCATAAATTTAATCCCCGATAGCTCATATAATTTTGTATGTGTCCTTTGTTCTTGTAAATAGGTACCCCAGTACTTTTTCTCTATTTGTCGAGCATTTTTTCTTTGTTCTCAACACCTTGTTGAATAGCGTGGTAAGCTACTATATGCCAATCTCCCCCTTGTACTTCTAAACCTCTATCGGGATACCATCTGGTCATAAAACCTTTTCTATCTTCATCTTTCTCAAAGTTTTTTTCATTTTAGAAGCCCTAATCCTATGAATATAATTGATCTCCACCCTCGTTTATGACAAAGGTTCCTCCTAATGTTGTGCTCCCATTATGTTCATTGTTTAACAATTTTTTAAAATAAATTCTCCACCTTTTATTGACTCTGTCAGTTTTCACAAGGATCATTTGATCCTCACTCTTAATGCATCTAATATGATATAGATCCCTACACTTCTCCTATCTCATTGTTGCTAGTTTGAAGGCATATTTTTTATCTTCTCTCAAAATATTACATAAAAATATAGAAAAAATGTCCTCTCACATTGTTGCTAGTTTGAAGGCATTATCTATTTGACCTTTTCTCAAAATATTACCTGAAAATATAGAAAAAAGGAAAAACCCTAATATTTTTTGGGCTGCTTTTGGTTGTTTACATATTTTAACATTGAGACCAAACTGATCTGTGAACCGGTCCGGTTCAGCTGGTCCAACCGAACCGGTGCCTTCACCAGTTTTGCACCTATCTGGTCCTGACAACATTGGTAAATGCAACATATGAAGGTATATTATTTTGAAATACACAATAGTATTTCTCAAATTCAAAAATACTAACATAACCTAATCACCTTGCATAATCATCACAATATCAACGATATTGGGGCCTCCTTGGACGTACTCATTATCACTGATAATTCACTGTTCTTAATAAAACTAATCCTGACAATGCATTATCTATTGTTTGACCATGTCCATCACAAAGTTATCTAAGAATAACTTATAGGCATATACATATAGGTTTATCATTTTGAAGAAGCAAGGTTTACTTTATTCACAATAATTTGTTGAAAATCACATTTTTTGGGGCAGAAATAGCTAAAATAGCTGGAACTTGCTTAAAATGTTAAATAATTAAACAATTTTTTACATAATACAAGATACATAGAAAACAGTTAACTAAATAATATCATTTAAAGTGTATATTAATTTTAGATAGTCTATTCCAGATAAATTATTTGTCATTGAAATAGGCCATTGGTATAATATTTATGGAAGAATTAAAGGAACCGCATGTTCCATAAAGGGACTGACACTTGATAGAAAATTAAAGACGACAAAGCTAAGGGGCCGTTTGGATACCTGGAAATATATTGTTTGTGAACTATATTACAGGCGTAATACATTATTGCATAATACATTAACATTACATGCAAATGGATTGTCACTGTTTGGGTAGTATTTAGATGCAACTTGGGAAATACATTGCTATTGTTTGGCTATGTATGGAAGAAATATGAGAAATGCATTACCGTCCAAATATGAAAAATATGGCTATGTTTGGCTAACATGATTAGACTTTGGTTTTAACATGATAAGTCATTGGAATAATATGATTTGAATAACATGATTTTATTGTGATAAGCCTTATTTTTATTTATTTTTTATAGAAGCCTTTCAAATGTCTCTCTATATATAATTTCAAATAAGCAATAAATTTATGATACCAAAATCAAATTTATTTTTATAGTACAAGTCAAAAAATGGGAAGAAGTTTGATTTGTAACTAGAAAGTTTGGTAATTGCAGTAGAAAATTTTGAAGCATTGGAGGAGACTAAAGAGGTCCTCTTTATTTCAATTGAGCTTTTACTAATCTCTTACAAGGATTATGCTGTGTGAAATTTTTTATTATGATTGTGTTGTATAATTTCTCATCGATTACCAGTTATTATTTTTATTATTTTTGCTTTTATATGAGAACTGATGGCGGGCTACAACCCAAATCGGTGATAGAGGGATGTAGAAAATTTTTTATTATGATTGCAGTAGAAAATTGTCCCTCACAAAGTTCTACAACTGTTTAAATCAATTTAGATTTCCCCTTGCTTTCACCTACCAATTATTAAAAAAAATTGTTTTTATATAAGTCAAATGAGGGCTAGAAATTTGTTTTTACATGAGAGTCAGATGAGGGCTAGGGAGGGATGTAGAACCAAATTGGGGAGGGAGGGGAGGGATATAGAAATTTTTTATTATGATTGCAGTAGAAAATTGTCCTCATACACCTGTTTAAATCAATTTAGATTCCCCTTTTCATATCCCTTACTTTCACTTTCTACTTATCCTAATAATTATAGGATACAACATATACTTGAGAGAGAGAAATGTTTTTTTAAGCAAAGATAGGGCAGAGCGAAAGATTTTTCCAAAGATTACCCATCAACCTCGTAATAGATTTTTCACCCCTCACCGCGCGTAATAGATTTAGGTAATCTCATAATCTCTTTCTATTTCCTTACTATTAAAGTGTACCCAAACAATGTAAATGTGTCACATTTCTTTGTAAGTGTACCCAAACAGTGTAAATGTCATATTTCCTTGTAATCTATTGTCACGTAATAGATTTCCATGTACCCAAACGGCCCCTAAGAGACAAATTGCTTATTCACAATGAGAGAAGCCTAAAATATATCTCCATATTTAACACTGAACTTGCAAATATATCATGCTCTTCAAAACAGGTCTCATGTGATTACCAGATTACTATTTTCAATCATACCGCGAATTTCTATAGACAATGTACAAACAAGTGCTAGATAAACCGCAGTCATAAAAATTTCAAAATTTTGAAGAACAAATCAAGAGCAATATTAGACATAACTGAAACAATTTCTTAATTTTGAAGGAACCGAAACACACCACAAATCACTAGCTTTTGTAAGTCAAGCATATAAATTTCTCAACCATAAAATTTAAAGTTTTAAACTTTAGTCCAAATAATCTTTTTCTTTCTTTCTTCCTCTGAGATTACAAATTTCACATCATGACATTATCATTTCCATGTCCACGATCCATAGAGTCACAAAACCCCAATCGGTGTCCATTCCACTTGCAGTGCAGCATCAAGAATTAACTGTATAATTAAAATGAGCCTTAAGATTTATGTACTATAATGTTAATGTCACATTACCTATTGGCAATGCAAGCAAAATGAGCATGCCATTTGATTTTTCTACCTCTTCTTTTCTCTTTCTTTTCTTTTCCTTTGTTTGTAGGTCTCATAAATTGATATCACGATCAACCCAAAATAGGATAAAATCGGACCAATTAGAAACCATCATAGATACCATGGCCACATCTATCACTTGGTTATCATGATAGATGAGATTTTAACATTAAACTGTAGCCCTTTATTAGCTCACTAAAGCACCTATGGGATGAACGAAATGCAGTTTGGAATCATGGGCTTATCATTCAGATTTTCTTTTCTTTTTTGGAAATGTCAAACTTATCATCAAGACTTAGGACCAACATCGTTTATAATTTCCATTGTAGAAGTAGCATTACAAGAAACATCGGCAACTTAGTCCTTGTACCTAAAGCCCTAACCACCAAGTCAGCATACCAAACCCCAGTATCAACGATCAGAAACCCTAATAACTAAATCAGTTTTTCTCCTCTTCTTTAGCATCATCTATTGCCGTTGAATTCTCAAAAGATAAAAGCAAAAAAACCGATTCTCTATAAATTCAAGGCAGTTTCTTCAAAACCCAAACAAAATAAGGCAAATAAGATTAATTTTCATTAATTGTAGGCATAGGAGTACATTCATGTTTGCATAACCCTATTTCTGTTATTCCAAAGATCAAATACCATAAACAGAAGAAAGCTACATCCAACCAAAGGAAACGAAAAAGAGAGAGACACACACACACACAGACAAAGTTTTGTAATCCACAAAACCTAGAATATACCAATAAATGATGTATAAACATAATTAAAAATATTTAGAACAATACTTATAAGGATCATAAAGTTGAATGAAGAAAAGGATAAAACCTGACCATATCCGGTACAGTGAACAGTGACATTCTGGCCGGCAACGGGTTTAGGGCCACTTCCAGGTCGCACCACCTCCTTCTCAACTCCCATTTTCTCTGCTCCTTGCGCTGATCAAACCCACTGCTCCGTTACAGGTTACAAACTTTGAGAGCGAAAACGTATATTTAGGGTTTTAAAGCTCCGCTGGATACTGAAATCGCCGACCGACTCGTACTATTAAATGCCCTGGCCGTGTCTCTACTTTACTAACAAACATTCGATCCAAATCTATTTATGCGGATTTCAAATAATTGGAAAAAAGTTTTAATAATGATGATGATTATTCAATTCATATCTATTTGAGCCCCCAAATTGGTCAATTTGATTATACTTGGATCAAGTTTTATCCGAAACAAGTTTAGACTCATTAAATTTTGATTTCAAATAGATTTTTTAATGAAAATCTTATGAACTCTAAGCAGGCACATAGTTTCCGATGGAAATAAAATATTCTTTTGAGTATTTTTAAAAATAGAAAAAGAGAACAAGGTAATGAGAAGTATTTGTTTAAATCCCTGTAGGAGATAAAGGGATCACTCAAAACCAAAGCTAGGTGGTTCTTCCCAAATAGCTATCCTCCCTTCTTTGAATTTCTCTCTCAAAGTCCAAGACAACTTGAAATTAGATTCAATTTGTTTGTATTTGATCCATCTAGCAAATGCCTATTGTGATTTGTTGGATCAAGTCCTTGTTGGAAGAGATCTAGAGTCGAAATTTTGGGGCTTTTTTTTTTAACTTAAATCGAAACTACTCGATATCTTACTAGTTATTTCATCGAATTAGTTCAAATTTGCCCAGTTGATTTTTTGTTTCTTTCACTTTTTTTTTATGCCATATCTTTCTAAAAGCATTCTTATTTTAATTCTTGATTTTAATTTTTATTTACAGTTCCCTCAAGATAAAATGGAAAATATGTTTTTAATTTTATCATTATATTTTTTATTTAATTTTTGAATTTTTTTTCTCTTTTCTTGTTGCTTTTCTGTTTTTTAGAGTTTTTCATTTTTTTTTCTTTTTCGGAAAATTTATCAAATTAATCATGAGAGATTAACAATTTAACAATTTATCCACATGTTTTCACTTAATTCAAAATACTCATAAAATAACGCATTGTCTTGAATTTGAATTGTTCTAAAAGGATAAATTGTTGAATAATTCATCTCTTATGACTATTTTGATAAATTTCTCTTCTTTTTTTTGATATTTTTCCCAAGTCAGCTGGTCTGATTCGTCGGGTCATATGTGGCAACTAAAACGAATCATGTACCCAGTTGGGTTTTAAAACTCTGCTAACTCTGCTTCTTGCAACACTGTTTGACATTTTATTTATTCATAAAGTGGTGAAGTTTGTACAAGCTGCTCAATGTGCATATCTAAAATTTACTTGGAGCGGTAGTTCTGATGTTGAAAATCTTCCAACGGCTTGAAAATCTATTTTTATACCGTTATAAAAATTTTAAATCGAAAAAAGGGTACAGATTGGGCATATCTATAAATACTTGAAAATAGAGAGTCAAGATAATTCATTATAAGATGCACTTTTTTATGACATGAGTTCTTTTTGTTTTTCATATCCATACATCTTGAGGTTGAGATAGCCAATTAGAGGGTTCTCCAACGTCAGAATATTCTCTTTTAGAGGATTTTAGATGTACACCTTACTTCAATAGTATAAAGTTTTTTTTTGTTGCAACATTATGAAGATACGCTTAAATATATGGAATCGTATACAATGAGACCATCTACCTTTGGTATAAGGAAGTCACATTTACTTACAACTATCCGATGTGAAATTTAATAGTTTCGGTGTGCCACTATGTTCGAGAAAAAAAATTTGAACATTGAACTTGGTCAATGGAATAAATGCAACCACTCAATTTCACTTCCAATGGTCAAGGTTAATCGTAACCCCTTATATCAAAGGAAGATAGTCTCATTGTATATTTTTTTTCTAAACATAATTAGGGATTGTATATAAGACTATTTACTTATTATACAAAGAAGCCACAATCAACCCTACCCATGCGATATCAATTTTCATAGCTTGGTTATGTTACAAATATCAAATAAAAATTATTCTGGAATTCGAGCCAAGTCAATGGACAGTCCAATTTAAAATCCAATGGTTGGTAGCAGTGATTTAGAAAACGCTGGGTTGGCTGGGAATCGCCCGGTCCGACTCAGAAATCGGTCACCCCATGCCAATTATCAATATCATCCAAGTCTACAAGAGAACCGGCGATTTGCTACAGTAAAACACCATTTGCTATAGTAAAAAAATATTGATTGCTACAGTAAAAATGTCGATTCCTTACTGGTTTTTGGCTAGTTTACTGTCTTTGCACTTTTTTTTTGCACAGTAAAACGACGATCCAAACTGCTAATTCACCGATCCAAATTGATTTTTGCGATGCCTGATCCTATTTACCGATCTGTTTTTTTCTATCACTAGTTGGTCTTGATTGTAACCTCCTTGTACAATAAGCAAATGATCTTATCAAATACTCTCCCATAGCATTAAACAAAATAAGTAAGATGTCATTCTACAAGATTGTTTTCAAATTAAACAGGGAAATTATCAGATATATCTCTCAAAGATGGTTAAATTTCAAAGTTATCTCCATTTTACATTATATACATCTATATCCCCGTTTTAACTTCTTCTTTTTTTATTCCGATTTTAACCCCGCCATAGCTATGTCAAGTCCGTGGCGACCAAAACCGTCACGACTCTACAAAAACCATGGCGGTCATCACGGATTTGCCATAGTTGTGGCGCTAAGCCGAGGTTTCCTCCCATGTTTTCGTCCCATTTTCTTGGCAACAAATTTTGGCACCAAAAACCGCCATGGCTATCGTAAGTCTATGGCACTCTTTCACCCCCATTTACTACAATTTCGAGCGGTTCTACCATATACATTCTCTTTGAACGGTTCTTTCTACTGCTCCTATGCACACATCAGTTGGCCCACACATCTCCTACCTCTGGAAAAGATCAAGGTAAGCAACTTTATTTTCTCCTATGCACACATCAGTTGGCCCACACATCTCCGGCCTCTGGAAAAGATCAAGGTAAGCGACTTTATTTTCTCCTATGCACACATCAGTTGGCCCACACATCTCCTGCCCCAGGAAAAGATCAAGGTCAACGACTTTATCTTCTTAGCATTCACAATTTTATGTTAATTATCTGTAAAATACCTTTGGGATGCCGGTAAAAATTTGCCCATTTCATCAAATTTTACTCAAATTTGGTTCCCTTTGCTTAACTTTTTTCATATGATTTTAGTTCAAATTTCACTATTGAAAGAATCTAGTAAAAATTTTAGGTGGTAGAATATTTTTTTGTTTGTTTGTTTATATACTTAATGTCAGTACTTTTATTTTGCCGAAATAGATCTAATCTTGGTCACTTGTCTATGGGCTAAATGCTGATTACGCTGGTTTGCCATGTAATTTTATTTTTTTTCTTTCGTTGACCAATAACCTTGGATTATCTTCAATGTTTTTCACAATTTTAAATGCTATGTTTTTTAACTGTGATATTGCAATTTTTAGTAGATTATGTAATGCATATGGTTGTGATTTATGTATGTAGGTAATGTAAAAGTAATCAATTACTACTTCTCTTTGTAAGATTCATTTTCTTTAATTGTTCTTCGCTCTATTGTATATTTGTCTCATTTACTGCCTATTCATCTTTGCTAGGGATTAACAATGAGTGATGGGAAAGTGAAATTGACTTTGTGTTTTGATGGATGTCTAAAGCAAAATGATGGGCATCTTTTCTATGATGGAGGAATGGTGAAGGTGATATTCTTTCCGCGAAACAATTTCTTTGACCAACTTAAGCACATTTGAGGAATTTTATGCAAAATGACCTTAAAACTATGACAATTCAATATCATGACCCCGATTTACCGAGTCATTTTGTCTATGGTAGATGTGAGGGACAATAGTGATCTTGCGTGCAAGTTGGAAAGGTCTTATCTCATTGATATGTACATATCACATCAATCAAATGATTTGTCTAGAAATAGACCTTCAACGGTCAGCAATGAATCATCAGACAGTTAAGTAACTATTTTTCTTTATTTTCTACTTTTAATGTAGGTGTGTTATATGCACTGATTTACTAAAAGCTCTATACAATTGAACCTTCCTTTCTTGCAGCAGGTCTGGGGAATTTGTGGGTGGGGAACTCAGGGGCAATTAAAGTGCTATTATAGGTCTAGATGATGAATCTGAGACAGAGAAGGAGCATGATATCGACGACTTTGATCCGATAGAAAGCCCCATAAGAATAGACCATTATGAAGTACCACTTCATCAAGGACAAGATTTTGATAATGTACGCATGTATCGTAACCATCGTGTTGATTACGCCACATCTCAGAATTTTGTCTTAATATTCAGAAAAAGTGAGGAAGGACTTGTATGGGAGAAGTCTACGATAGATGGATGCTCATGGTGAGTTCATTATTCTCAAGTTGATAAGACGAAATACTTTAGGGTGAGGAGTTCTATAAATGTTCACTCATGTCGTGGTGCAATAGGTAGGGCTCATCAATCGACGACTCAAAGAGAGTGATGGGCACGAAAGATCAAGGATCAGCTGCATGACCAGCCTAGTTTAACACTAAATGATATTATAAATGATATTCAGTGTGAACATGGCGTCATACTCTCTTATCAACAGGTGTGGCGGGGCAAGGAGGCTGCAAAGATGATGATAGATAGTTCACATGAGAAGGTATATGCAAACATCTCCTACTATTTGTATAAGCTCCAAAGCACTAACCCTGAAACTGTAACGTACATTCAGAAAGATGACCACGATAAATTCATGCGAATATTTGTGGCCTACAGGCCTTATAAACATGGTTTTATGTATTGGTGCAGGTCACTGATAAGGTTAGATGGAATCTTTTTGACAGGGCCATACCATGGAATCTTGTTGTCCGCAATTGGTATAGATGCAAACAAGGGTATGTACCCAATAGATTATGTAGTGGCTGAGGAAGAGACTTGTTCAAGTTGGGAATGGTTCTAGTGCTGGCATCATCTCGCCAATAGAAGGATTGAAGTGAAAACTACTTTTCTCCTTGCACCACCTTTCAACAATCATAGACAATGGGGTAAAGCCCATAGTTTTCACCAAGTCAATATGTTCATCATTCTCCAAATGCCAGCCATTTATAGGAGTCATCATCTCATCAGTCTTGAGAGGTGGGTTCCTCTCCTGAAAATCAATAATAACTAATTGTGAATAATAAAAACTTCAAGATAACTGCATTTTCATCCTATTACTATACGTTTGAATATTCTTGCAAAGTTCATACATGTCCTTCCCAAATTATCCGAGAGATATGAATCCTTTGCTGGGTTAAAAGTGTCGGAATCTGGGGTCCTCCAGGAAAACCCTCTTGTTCGCCCATGACTGCTGCAATCCATGGACAATATCAGTAGACCATTCCAAGCATAGTTGATGGCATAATCTTCAATAAAAGAAAACAAAATGAAAATAATAGATCCAGACAAAACTAAATTATAGTTGGCAACAACTAAAATTAATGACTCGAATGCAATATAAGCAGAGCATATCCATAACTAGAAGCACAAATCCTACATTCAATTCCACTTAAGTCGTGTTCTAGCTGTCTCTGAGATGAAATGATAGTCAGTGGATTGATGAGAGAGAGAGAGTGAGTGAGAGAGAGAGAGGCAGATATTGCACTAATAAACTCAGGAAGCTCAATAGAAAATAAAAAAAAAATTACAAGTCAAAATTCATCTATACAATAGAAATATAAATTAACTAAAAATTACATACAAATTACCTGACTGAATTTCTCAATAAAATTCCTTGATCCAATATAAGTCATTGAGAATAAACTCCACCAAAATACCAAGAATAAACTCAACTAAAGCACAGACTATAATCCATATAATGAAATCAACAAAATAATTTCTCCCAGTAAACCGAACGAAGGAAGAACAAATTACAAACCAATCACTCCTTATAAGAAAAGAGTTCACCCATGTCTGCAACTCAACGAGACAAGCGTTGGAGGTCGTTAACTTCAGGTGTCTGCGATTTAGCGAGACCTTACCACCAAGCGTTGGAGGCCATTAACTCGAAGCAGCCATTAAAAGAATGGGTGGAGAAGAGGTTGATGCTGACTCGGTGAACATCAGCAGTAGCGAGATGACATAATAATAAGTATTCCTGCCCTCAAACCGCCGCTCGTCAAAACCGTTTCTTGGCACACTAGCGAGTGGAGTGCATAAGCACGGAACGAGCCAAAGAAGAGAGTGGAGCAGTCAAGGCTAGTTTCGTGCAACACAAGTTTTGGAAGTCCAAGTAAGCAAATCTCCTAACCATGTAGCATTTGCTCCTGTTGTTGTCGTGGCTCTATATTATGTTTCTGCGCTTATTTTTTTTATAAGATACATCATCGAGGAATTGAACCTCTTTTAGTTATAAAGGTAGCAATTCAACATAATACTATTAATAATTATCAAAAACATTGTGGAACAAAATACTTGACTAATCAATTTATCCATGGCAGAAATTTCCAAAAAAGTACATAATATATACTGAGCACTAATGATAAATAAATTATGGATATAGTGAACACAATATTCCTGGAAGACTCTTAATGTGAAAAATTACAGAAATAGCAAAGCAATCAAATAATAAACACATAAAATAAAACCCTAGAAAGAGCGAAGAAATATGATTTGGGTATTCAGTATAATTATATAAATAAGAAAATTACATAAATAGTAAATCAATCCCTATAATCTCTTTAACAGAACGACCCTATTAGATTTGGGTATTCCTTGTAGAAAAACCAGCTTCAACTAGAAAAAACTTATTAAAGTTCTTGAGAGAGACCGACGAAACCTGCAACCACAATATCAAGAATGACCAAAATCATCTCAAGGCTCTAGAGAAAAACTCAAACTTTCTGAAGATTCAATAATATCTCAAGCCAACACAAAAAGTGGCTCAGCAAAGCAAGCCTCAAAAATTTTAGAGAGAGAAACAAAAAGACCAAACCAACGAGAGAGAAGTACTAGCATACCTGGTATCTTGGATGATGAGATAGACAAGGAGAGAGTGAACTTTGGTGAGGAGGCCGTCTGTGTGGGCGTCGGGCTTCAGTTGGGCAACAGAAGGGAGAGGGAGAGGCGTAGGGGCTAGGGCAACAGAAGGGAGAGGGAGAGGAGTAGGTCTGGGGCAATAGAAGGGAGAGGGATAGACGAAATGGAGAGAGTCGGAGAGAGCAAGATTGGGGCAAGTTTAAAAAGCACCATGGACGATTTTGGTTGCCACGGACTTGACATAGCTGTAATGGTTTTGGTCACCACGGACTTGATATAGTCGTGACCGGGTTAAAACGGGAATTAAAAAAAGAAGAAGCTAAAAACGGGGATATAGGTGTATTAACGTAAAATGAAAATAACTTTAAAATTTAGGCATTTTTGACGGATATATCTGATAATTTTCCAATTAAATAAAAGAAGTTAAATCTCATGTAGTTCATTCCTTGCCTCTTGGATACCTTTTTTACGGATAAATTTTACTAAAGTTTATAAGCTTTTGATGGCGAGCAATGCAACCTAGCAAAAACAAACATAATGTAACGTGGGCAATACAAGGAAAAAAAAGTTCAAATGGGGTTATGTTAAACGCGGATCCCATTAAAAAAAAAAAAATCTTAAATATGGCTTTAAAATATGAAATAGATTTAAGTTGACGTATTTTCACATTAGATCAATAGTTTTGCAACTTACAAAGCAACGCAGATTTGATGATGGGCTAAAGATTAAAATGGATGATGACTAACGGTCTTAAAAATGAGCTCAAGACAATTTATTTCAAGTATCCACTTCTTTTTATATATATATTCATGGTCGTGGTGGTAAAATCTAAAATTTTTTTGCTAAATCTAAATTTTTTTTTTATTTTGGAAGGAGACCATAAAGCTACAAAACATTATACAAAGCAAAAAAAAAGGGAAAAATATCATTTAAGGGGTTGAAAGTTGAATTTTTCCAAAAATCATTGAAAATATCAAAGTATTCCAAGCAACATTTGAGGGGATTTTTCTTCATTTTCATTTCATTTAGATACCTTCTGAAAAAATCATAAAATTTGCAAAATTTTCCCTTTCAGGATTAGGAAGCTTTAATAATTAGGGTCATTTTAATAATTTAATAACTCAAGATAATTAATAGAGAGTAACAAACATATTCTTGGTTGTTTAGGATTACAAATAAAGAACACATTGTTCATGATAAATAATGAGAAACAACGAGAGGTACTTTTGTCATTAGGTACCAAAATACCTTGCATGTGTCAAATGACATAAATACTCCTAATCATTCTTCATTAGAAATTTTAATAGTATGTTCTTTATTTCTAACATTAAGGGGTCCTTTGGATACCTAGAGATTGATTACAAGAAAACATATTCCAAGGAAATCTAACATTTTCAGTATTTGTGTACACCTAAAGAGTAAGGAAATGGAAATAGAATACGCATCATTTACCCAAATACCGTAAAAACTATCATGCGTGGGAAAGTTAAGAAATCAATTACGAAGCATGACGGGTAATCGTTTATGCACATGTCCCTCTTCAAGTCTCCCTTCTCTCTACTCTCTCTTTACAAGCAAGCCGTGCAGGTAAGCTTTACGAGCAAATTTGCTACCTCTCTCTCTCTCTCTCACAGCAATAAACTTGAAGCAACCTTGAGCAAATTTGCTGCATTTCTCTCTCTCTCGGAGCAACATCTCTGACCCTATTTGAAGTCAGCATCTCTCTCTTACCGTGTCCAAATAAGAGCAATTTCTCTCTTTCTGTTAAAAACTTAGGGTTTTACCTATTTTTCTATGACATAAATCTGCCCTAAAAATTTTAGGGCTTTCATTTTTTTTGATGACCTATGAAAGTAGGGTTTGGTGGGTACAATATTCTTATAACAGTAAATATTTTATAGGCCAAAGGGGTTGATTTGAGCAAGTAAGATTAGGTTGATATGGCTCATTCCTTGTTACTCTAGTTTCCATAAAATCAGTAAAGTTATAGATTGATTTGGCATGTTCTTGTTGTTTTATTAAAATCAGTAATTATGAAAGATTTCAGAAATCTTGATCATGGGGCTATCACACAGTGGTTACCAATATTTATGTCATAAGGTCAATTGTTTTTTTTTTTAGTTATATGATAATTGTTTTTTATGTGTGAGTATCTCTATGTGGAATTTCTTCTGAGATTTTTGTATGATTCATCATTTGGGAATCTCTTTCTTGAATTTTTTTTGCTCTTTTTTTTAATCATGATATGTGTTCTCTCTCTCTC
>NW_006497952.1:232594-256537 GCF_000471905.2 Amborella trichopoda | reverse complement strand
TTAGTATTACTTACTCTATTGGTTAGTTACTTCTTTCTTTCGTTATTTTTTGTTTCTTTCTTTTTACTTTTACTTATGTATATGTGTTCTCTCTCTCTCTCTCTCTCTCTCTCTCTCTCTCTCTCTCTCTACAATTTAAGAAATTTCTTTGGAGTTTAGGTTATATCTGATATGAGCAACAGTGAATTATTTTAATACTCTCTGGTATGAATTTCGGTGTGTTTTTTTTATAATTAAGGTGAGCTGCAATCTTACCAAATATAGCTAGCTTATTGGCAGCATAATTTATGTGTCACTCAACAGAGTATGATACATGCTATTGAAATTATCAGACAACTATTCATACTGTATGGTAACCTTGTAGATGGTTGTTCATTGAACCTTTTATTACATTAGAAACCCGCCTAGCAAGGATGTTCATTCTTACACATAAAAGCAAGTTCTCCTAATATTTGATGACAATTAGGTCTAATTTATTTTGTGCCTTCGACTCAATTTTCTCCTAGGAATGTGTTTCTAGACTTTGGGATCTCCAATTTCACAATACAGAAGTGCTAAGCCATGTCCACAACATGCAGTGTGCTGCATACTTTCAATCCCTATTTGATGGAATTGGTTTATACTCAATTCTCTTGTGTTGTTTTTTATTACAACACTCTGATATGGCCATCACCCTTCTCCATGGTTTATTTGGGTTTCTTAAATTGATTTCTTTCTCGTTCTATATTTTAATTAGATTTATCTGCTTCTCTTTATGGATTAGTTATTGAGAATATGTTTTGGCCTTGAGGGACTGCATTATAATAAATACCATGAGTGCAATGATGGGATTTTTTTTTTTTGGCAAAATTGATGTTTCACAGTCTGGATGGGTATCTTTGTTTTCTGTCTAAATAAGTGTTGGTTAGATGTCTTTTAGTTTCTGGATGTTGGTTATTTTACTTAGAGTGGTTTTGAGAAATGACACACAATAATAGAGCTTATAATGAAACATGAACATAATTGCTAATTTTGAAATTCGATTTGGCTATGACAAACCTTAATCATACATTACCACATGTTTATGTGTGTGTGACTCAGTGACTCGATGTTTTGGGCAAATCATCGACGGGTCTAAACTTAATTTACAGCATTCAAATAGTTTCTTCACGGGAAATCATCTATGTGGTAAAGAGATGATTGCTACGGTTCTGCTTCTGAATACTCATCAACCAACAAAATCGTATATGTGTTTTTTGAAATAGCATTTTACGTTTATATGTTGAACACTAACATATTTATTTATTTAGAAATTTTTTTTTTTTATTGATGTGTTGAACGTTTAGTTTGTAATAAGAATACACTAATTTCTTGAAGTTCCTTTCCGTCCAACATGGCCTCCTCTATTGAAGTAATACGATCATGCATTATTGTATTGCAAGAATGGCAATTTGCTCTAGTGCGATAATACCTATTGGAGATTGAACTGAGGAGGGGTCTTGTTTGTTATAAATCTGTTGGACTAGCTTTAAAATATAAAGAAAAGAGATTATAAAATCTTTAAAAATTAATTCTTGACAAGTCTGACTAGGCTGTTATTAGCTTTCACCGTTCCAGTTTGTATATATGTATCTGTTTTGTGATTGCTATTGGGATTTTCTTTAGGCCTTATAGTGATCAATCTTTTACCATAGTGAGTAACATTCAAACCTCAAGCATGAAGTAAAGATGAAAATAGTCGGATCACTTGTTGCAGCTGGTAGTACTCTAGCTATATTAAGTATTATTCTAGCGATCTATGTGCATATACCATCTACACCAAAGAGTAATTCAATTGGTACAAAGTACCATAAAATAATAATTAACTCTATTGAGGTGGACGATCGAAACCATATTAAAATGAGTAAAAGAGCTTACTTTATCTTGAGGAATATTCTTTTAGAGAGAGAAAATATCATTGATACAATGGGGTTTCATTTGATGAACAACTTGTGATGTTCATGTACATTCTAAGCCACAACCTGAAGAATCGAAATATTGGCCATGAGTCTCGTCACTCAGGAGAAACTGTCAGTCGACACTTTAGCCGAGTGTTGAATGCAGTCATAGGACTTCACAAAGAATTCTTCAAACCACCAGAGTCGAACGTACCGCTAGAAATCTCTCGTAAGAAGGGGACGTTGTTTCCTCATTTTAAGGTAATGCACATTGGTCATACTTATTGTTTTTTACTTGATTAATGTGGTATTCAGCAATATTTTAATCGCTTCTTAGTAATAAGATTGTGTTCGAGCCATTGAAGGCACTTATATCCCGACAACTGTTTGGACTAGTATCTAAAAAAAAATTGTAATAGAAAGGGTTTTATATCACAAAATGTGATGGGTGTTTGCTCATTTAACCTTCAATTACAAAACATTATTGCTGAATGGGAGGGCTCTGCTGCTGATTCTCATGTTTTGCGATCATCACTCTCATGTGATGATCCTCTTGCAGTTCCCAATAGTATTTTGACTCTATCTTTGATACTATATTTATTCATATAACAATATACTACTAATTGATTTTAGTCTCAATAAAATATTCATTTTGTAGCAAAATATTACCTTGTAGATATTCGGTACCCTAATATCCAAGGATTTCTCGCCCCGTATCGTAGGACTCGTTACGATTTGAATGACTACAGTCGTGATAGAAAAAGACCATAGAACTACAAGGAGTTGTTTAATAAACGACATTCCTCGCTCAGAAATGCCATTGAACGTACTTTTGAAGTTTTGAATGCATGTTTCCCTATCTTGAAAGTAGCTACTACCTATCTAATCAAAACACAAGTCAAGATAGTTGTTGTATGTTGTATTTTACACAATTTCATTATAAGTGAAGAATGTGACCTTCCTGATTATGAAGATATAATAACTGATCAAAACCAGCCATCGTTAGTGGAAGTCTCAAAGTCGGAAGTGTTTAGCAGAAGTCAAAGAGAAAGAGATGAGTGGTCTGAGTTCATAGATGACCTTGCGATGCGGATGTGGGCAGATTATAGGAGTCATCTTAATTGAAGCTTATAATTTTTATTTTTGTAATTGAGATGAACTCATGAAAAAAACTTTTATGGGATGTAAACCTGCTGTTGCTTTATGCTTTTTTGTTAGACATTATGACCCTTGTAAATCTATGAAAATTTCTAGTATTTTACATTGTTGTATTAGATGAATGTATTCCATGTAATTTTTTTTTTAATAGTTGATGTAATGGTGATTTTGATAATTCATGTTAGACATGGCGAATGAAATTCCAATGACTCAGTCAAATCCCAAGACAGGGAGGAAACTTACATGGAATTAAAAAATGAAGACAATTTTGTTGGAGCTACTTGTTGAGCCATGCTTGCTCATTAAGAAGCCCGGATCAGCTTTTAAAAATGAGCAATGGAGTGCAATTGAGCATAAGTTCAATGTCAATCTTGGAATGAATTTGAGAATGGATGCTTTTAAGAATAAACTTAGAACGTGGTCAAAGAACTACAAGACTGTCAAACAAATAAAGGATCAAAGTGGCTCAAGATAGAATGAAAAATCACATATGGCAATTATCCATGAATCTTTATGGGATGACTATGTAATGGTATGTGTATGTTTCTCATCTATCTAATTTTTTATTATTTTAAAAAAATATAAATTAGTTATTTAAGTCAATGCAATTATTTTAATCTTGCAGTCTAATCCGCTTGCAAAGAACTTCAAAGGGAAGTCCTTTGAATACTGGAAAGAGCAGAGCATAATTGTCGGCAATGATTTTGCCGATGGTGTTGATGCTAGAACGGCAGCACAACTAGAGAGGGACATTGATGATGATGTTGAGGATGTTCAAGAGATGAGTTTAGGCTTAGATGATGATGATGATGGTATTTAGCAAATATGTGATGATGAGGACTTTCTAAAGAGACTGGTCCAATCAAGGATGAATGGAATGACTACCAATCCATTTGAGAAATCAACATCAGTTATGCAATCGAGGAAGCAAAAAAAAACTATGGTTGATATTGTGGAGTCAATAGGTATAGCTGTGGAAGAAATTGGTGCTGCAATTATAGAGTTGAGGAAACTAGCAGCAAACCCACATATACGAGCGGTCTACAGAGCTCTTAAACAGGTACATAGTCTTACTCGACCCGTCTTCATGCGAGCATATAATGAAATGATGCCAAACGTAAATATTAGTGAGGGATTCTTAGAAATGACTGAAGAAGACCAAGTGTTTCGGATTAACTCGAAGTATTTTCAAGAAAGTGCTGATATGTAAAGTGGAGTGAAATCCATATTTTTTTTTATTTGGGGTTCCTCTTATCTTTTTATTTGACCGAGATGATTTTTGGACTTGGGAATTTTTGTTATCGAATTGCTCTACTTACTCTCTAATACACACGCATACATTATCTCTCTCTCTTTTGGTGGATGATGATAAACTTCTCTATCAGTTCTATATCAATGATAACATTAATAAATCTTGTTGGAATAATGACAATTTTATTTCACATTTTCATTCTCTCTTTAAAATGGTGATGATTAAAATCAATACTTTGCACCTCTCTATCTTTGGAATGGTGATTATTAATACTTTTATTTCCCTCTCTCTCTCTATATCTCTCTCTCTCTCTCTCTCTAGAATGGAGATGATGTTATTATTAAAAAATCTTTTTGAAATTGTGTGATGATGATTTTAATTCCACATTTCAGTGGAATTGTGACAAAAAAGAAAGAAATAATACTTTATAGGCTAGTGCTGGTAAAATGTTGGTAATGCATTTCCCATATTTCTTCCATATATAGCCAAACAGTAACAATGTATTTTTCAGGTTGCATCTAAATATTACCCAAACAGTAACAATTCATTTGTATGTAATGTATTACTACGTAATGTATTACGTAGTAATGTATTACGTTAGTAATATATTTCACAGACAATATATTTCCAAGTATCTAAACGACCCCTAAACAACAATTACATTTTTGTCATTGGGGACCATGTTACTTAATGCCCTTTGGTTGTTGAGGCTTCCAATTATCAATAAGGGCAATTCGAAAAATATTTTAAGTTTTTTTTAAAGAGGTGCTTGAGTGAAATAAAAATGAAAAAACAACCCATAAAATATTAGTTATGATCTTTTAATAATGGGTGTGGTTTCTATAAGTTTGCAACTTTAAACAATCCGATTAAGGCGCACCTCCAAATTTTATCATAACATATAATTTTAGTGTAAAAAATTAAATCTATTTTTATCCCTAATTATAAAATTTTAAACTCCAAAAATGGTTAAAATTAAATAGATCTATAAACATATGGAAATCTTGAAAATAAATGGTCTAGATAATGTGTTGCAAGATGCGTTATTTTTGGCACTCAGAATCTTTTTTTTCTTCATATTCATACATATCGATGTCGAGATGGTCAATTAGAGGTTTTTTCAACATTAAAAGATCCTTTCCTGATGGATTTTTTAGGTGCATCTATAATTCTATATTTTAAGGTGCATTTGTAATTATATATTTTAAGGTTGCAACCTTAGAAAAGAGGGATGTGTCCTTGTGCATGCTAGGGGAAGATGGTGAGTGCTCCTGTGTGCTCTCGTGTGAAGTAGGATGGTGATAGAAGGTAGTGTTTGTGATGATTGTCAGTGGTGGTATTCCGAGGTTAAATGGTTTGTCTTCTTTTCCAATGGTGTGTGCGGAAAAAACCGAATGGGAAAAGCTTAAATTAAGCAGGGACTTTTCGTCACTGGCTCATTTTCCCCTCCCCCCATTGTTGATTTCTTCGGCTTAGCTGATTTGGCTTGAAGGTGTTGGAACCATTCCTATTGTCCTGATCTCAAAGTGATAGGAATCAACAAGGTAGCTTTTAAACTAAAATCGGAGAAGGAGGTTGTCAGAGCTCTCAAATTTCGATTATGTCGAATCCCAGGATGTTTATTATCTTTAGATTTATGGAAGATGAGTGATCATAGCTCTTTTATACATAAAAAGAATATCTGGATTTCTCTTAGTGGCATTCCTCTGAATGCGTGGAGCTTAGAAATCATTAAAAGGATTGCTAATGTTGTGGGTTGCTACAAAGATATGGATTGGGACTCTTTCTTGAATCCTTTATGTGGTGGGGTTCGTGCCAAAGTTTCCATAGTGAACAGTGTTAGTATCCCTGACAATATTTGTCTTAACATTGGGGATGATTCCTTTGTTATTCGAGCAGGGTGTGATCCCAAACAATCGACCTTGAGGGCTGATATTCCTGGTGGAGTTTCTGAAACTTGTCGTGGCAGAAAATTGTAATCGTTGGAGAATACTGAAGCCGGTAATACAACAAGTCAAGGGTAACCGCTTAGCTGGATCCCGAAGTAATCCTGGGGAGTTTAAAATTTAAAAAAAGGTAACCCCCAAATCTTCAAAATGTTGGGTGGCAGTGGGGCATTTTTCGGAATATACGCAAGGTTTTTATTTCTGTAACCCCTTGACACCTACGCGAGGAGATTTGGTAGGTTTGAAGAGGGTACTCCTAGCTGAGTCTTCGGTAAATGTAGATATCCTGCCAAAAATCATGCGTAAAGACTGGATACTTGACAATATCTCGCTTGCACAATCAAAGGGAGCTGAGGGTCTATCAAAACATTCTCATGAGATTGTAACTACAGCTTTGGTGTCACCTATTGCTGATTCTGTGCCATGCACGTTTTCCTTTGGGAAACATGCCATTGTACAGGTGGCTAATTGCACCAAGTTTGTTGTGCTTAAGGAAGTTTTTATTCCTTATTTGACCAAACAAGAAAGTACATTTTTCCTTCCTAAGAAGCCAGCCTTGGTTACTGCTCTAGTTATTCTCTTCTTACTGCTCTAGTTATTCTCTTCTTTCACTGGAAAGCCCTCGGTCGAGCGTGGTGTGTAGTATTTGTATGTGCTATTCTCAAGTGTAAGATGCACGTTCTGCCTTATCGATCTGCTGCGGTTAAGGGCTACTCTAAGAAAAGTCGCAACTGCTTCGATCCACTGTTTATTGATCCCTTGTCGATTGTAATGGCAGACCCATATGAGCGTCCCCCTTTGTTAGAGTCAGAGGAGGTTCCTACTTTACCTACCCCTATGGAGGTTCTTGTGGTTAATGCTTTGATGGATGTCGTGTCTAACACGATCTCTGAGTTGGCAATGGGTACGGTTATTGAGCCTTCACCTTTGGTAGTTCTTCCTTCACCAAATGATGGGCCGACTTTGCCACCTGAAGATATTTCGAATGATGCTCCCTTGATCCAAAAGTTGTTGATCGTTATGGGCATGGAAAATGTTCCCCTGGCATTGGTGATGTCTGAGATCCGTAATCGAAGAAAGCTAAAGAGACAGTGAAGCACAAGGACCCACTCAACTTTATGGAAATAACCCATGTTAAAGACGTGGTGAATTGTACCCCAAGGGGAAAGACCGTAACCAAGGCTAAGGGGAAGAAAACCTATCGGAGAGGTGTTCGTTCTTTGACTAGATTGGAGGCTCGGGGCATTCCTAAAGGTGGTTTTATGAATGCTGCAATTACTTTTCATGAGCTTGAGCTGGTTTATCTCAGTACTTCATCCTCTTTCTCTTCGACTGATGATGATGAATGGGAGTCCATGGTGCCGCCGGATGCTTGTGATGGGGTCGGTCCTTCCAGACCAGGTTCTTCATCTTCTACTCCTTAATTTTAATGAATTTTCTTTCATGGAATGTTAGGGGCCTGGATGATCCCAGGCATAAGAAAGATGTTCAGTTTTTTGTTTCTAAGTACAAACCTGTAATTTTGGTTTTACAATAGACCAAATTTCCTTGTCCTACTCTTTCTATGTCAAGGGAAGTTTGGGGCTCAGGGAATATCTGTTTTTGTGGTATTGATTCTGTTAGAAACTCTGGTGGGATTTGGATTTTATAGGACCCATTGGTGCTTAGCAATTTTGTTTCAGTTGTTAAAGATAACTTTGTACTTCTGGGTTTTTTGGGGCATACTCAGGGTTTTTCTTGGGGTTTTATGAATGTGTATGACCCTTCTATTTGTTCTTTGAAGCGTGTTTTTGTTGAGGAAATGTCGTCAGTCATTAAGGATTGTGTTTTTCCTATTGTTATTGGCGGGATTTTAATCTTATAAGGCGGCCTGATGAATGTTTAGCAGGCCACCCAATTAACTCTATGATGCGATTATTTAATAGGTTTATTATCGATAATACCTTTTTGGACCCACCGATTGTTGGATCAAGATTCACTTGTTCTAATAATAGTGTTAGGAATCTTGCTATGTCCAAATTGGACAGGTTTTTTATTGCAGCAGAGTGGGCAGAAGTCTTCCCCATTGTTAATGTAAAATCCTTGGTGCATTTGTCCTCTGACCATCTTCTTATTCTTCTGAATACTGGGAGTCAAAAGAGTGGGCCCAAACCCTTTAAATTCGAATTAAGCTGGTTGGAGAACCATGAGGTGGTCGATCTTATTAAGAACGTGGGCTACCACTGTGGTTTTGGGATCTTCGGACTTCCAAATCCACAAAAAGTTGCTAATCTTGAAGCACAAATTGTTGGAGTGGAGAAAGGAGAACCATATGAGTTTTAGAGCCAAGATTGATGGTCTAGTTGCTAAGATTGAATTGCTGAATCAAAATATCCAAGAGAGTGAGGTTCTAACTAAACAGTTGGTTTGGGAGCGTAGTCTTAAAATCTAAGAATTGGAGGAGGCGCGGAGAATTGAGAAAATCTATTGGAACCAGAGATCTAGGAACACGTGGCTGAAAGAAGGTGACCTGAATAGGAAATTCTTCCATGCTAGTGTCAGAAGAAGACAAAATGATATTTCAAGTCTTTCTATTCCTGGCATTGATCCAGATGATAGTGAGGCGATGGAAGGAGGAGTCATTCAACATTTTAATAATGCTTTTACTAATGAGGTGACCTTTCAGCCTAATTTTGATAATGTCCCTTTCAAAACTCTCGATAGCAGTCGGATAGTAATATTGGAATGGAACATTACCATTGTGGAACTTAGAAGTGCAGTTTTTGGATTGCCTAGAGACAAAAGCATCGGGTCCGGATGGCTTCCCCCTAGCCTTCTTCCATAAATTTCGAGATTTGGTGAAGGATGATTTACTGGCGATGGTGAAAGAATTTTTCAATAGAGGTCATCTTTTTAAAGGAGTTAACTTTACTTTTCTAGCTCTGATTCTTAAAAAATTCATGATCAATGGGTTATCTGACATTCGACTAATAAGCTTGCTTTCAAGTGTTTACAAAATTATTGCAAAGGTCTTAGCAGAGCATCTTAAAGGAGTCAAGCCTTCTCTTATTTCAACCTCACGATCTGCTTTTATCTAGGACCGTCAGATTACTGACAGTGTCTTGGTAGCTCAAGAGTGTATTCACTCCTATATGTTGAGTGAGAGGGCAGGTGTACTCCTTAAACTGGACCTGGAAAAAGCTTATGATACGGTTGAGTGGGGGGTGCTACTTTAAATTATGAAAAAGATGGGGTTTGGAGCTCGGTGGAGAAGTTGGATATATGGATATCTCTCTACGACACATTTCTATGTGCTCTTCAAGGGGAGGCCTGCTGGTGTTTTTAATGCATCGAGAGGGCTTAGGCAAGGAGACCCTCTCTCCCCTTTCTGATTCACCATCTTTACTGAATGCTTTAGCCTTATGTTGACCAGGGTTGAGCTTTTGGGCAACTTTAATGGCTTTCCGATTACAAATTCTAATATTATTGTTTCGCATTTACTATATGTGGACAATACTATTATCTTTTGTGACACATATGAGGTACAACTAGGAACTGTTGCAAGATTCCTGGAAATATGTAAAGTGGTGCTGGGAATTAAGGTAAATTTCCACAAGTCATCTTTGGTAGGAATCAATTGTCATGAGCTGAATGTCCAGAATTTGGTATTGGTAATGGGATGCAAAGTTGAATCCTTTCCCATTACCTACCTGGGGTTACCAATTTCATATTCAAAATTCTCCATCGCTGTTTGGGATAGGGTGATTGAAAGGATACAAGTTAAACTGGATTTATGGAAACATAAATACCTATCCTTGGGGGGTAGGGTCACTCTTCTTAGATCATGCCTAACCAATCTTCTTGTATACCAGATGTCAATGATTGAAATTCCCGCCCTCGTTGCTAAGAGAATTGAAAGAATGATGAGAGAATTTTTATAGGGTTCGCATGGTAAAAATAGAAAATGTCATCTTCTTAGATGAGATAGAGTGTGTACCCCTAAGTGTGAAGGTGGTCTGGGCATCTGCAATGTAAGGAATTTCAATCTTGCCTTGTTATGTAATGGTGGTGGAGAAGTATTCATTCAAGAGATCACTTGTGGTGCCAAGTTCTGGTGGCAAAGTATGGACTGGACGGACATGGTATTTGGCCTGGTGGTGGTAGAGGTAGCAAAGTCTCTTACATTTGGAAAAATATCTTTAATTGCAGGTCTATGATCTCTGACTACTTTAGATGGAATATTGGTGGTGGAAGACATGTTTTGTTTTGGCATCATAAATGCGTATGGGATTATCCACTGAAAGTGGCATTCCCCGAGTTGTTCAGAGTGGTTTGAAATCCAAATATCTTAATTTCTGATGCAATTGAAAGAAGAGACCTTAGTATCTCTTCAAACATTCCTCTTATTTATAGACGGCTGAATAATGTATTATTGTCACAATGGTGTGCATTATTATAAAATTTGGATAAGGTCTATATTGCACATGATGTTCATGATTTGTTGATTTGGGAAATGGCAAAGGATGGTGCTTTTGCAATTAAATCTTGCTACAATTTATTCTTCCATGACCGATGGAGATGGTCTTCTACTTCTATTGGCCAAGTATGGAAGTGACCAATCCCACATAAAGTGCAAGTTTTTGTTTGGTTGGCTGCCCAAAATAAAATCTTAAAAATTGATAATCTCATCAAGAGGGGAAAAATTCTGGCAAACGTTTGCTTATGGTGTAAACAAGACGGGGAATCGGTCAACCATCTTTTACTTCATTGTCTGTTCACTTCAAGGATTTGGCACTAGTTGATGAGTTTGGTGGGTGTGTCATTTGCTCTTCCGCAGAATGTTCTTAACTGTATTCATCAGTTTTCTCCTTATTTCTTGCCTAAAGTGGGTAGTGCAATTTGAAAAATAACAAAAGGTATGATCCTTTGAGAGGTGTGGAAGGAAAGAAGCAAGAGGACTTTTGAAGGGGTTGCTTTGTCTTTTGGCAATTTGCTTCACCTAATTAAACTGGCTATTTGGTCGAGTATTTCAGTGTCTAAAGAAGGATGGGGTATCTCTAAAGTGGATGTGATACTAAACCTCCCTAATTTGTTTCTTCTTGGTCTGCATAAATGTAAGCCAGAAAGCTCATCGGTTCCTCCACCTTTGGGTTATGTTAAGCTAAACTTTGATGGCAGTTCCTTTAGAAATCCAGGCCCAGCTGGTATTGGTGGGGTGTTTTGAGACTCCTCTTGTGCTATCCTTCTATCCTTTGTAGGTCTAATTGGAGTGGCTACGGCTACAGAATGACAGGCTATGCTTACAGGGGTGGAGATCTTCATTGAAAGGAACATTAGCTCTTCATGTTTAATTGAAGTGGATTCTCTGAATGGGATTCATTGGTGTAGAAAGGAGCAGTAGATTCCTTAAGAACTCAGTTTCTTATGGCTTAAGCTTTTAGATATTTCCTCAACTATTTTTGTCTTTTTTTCCCATGTATACAGATAGGCTATTAGTATTGCTGACACATTAGTCAAGGGTGGCGTTTCCCTTCCTTCTCTTACTACCTCTAATAGTGTAATCTCATTCTAGTGATCAATAAAATTATTGGATGTCTTTCAAAAAAAAAAAAAAAACTTGTCATTTAATAATTTTATAAGGCTCCTAACCCTTCAATAATATTCCCCACCGACACAAAGAAAAAAAAAAGTTGTTGACAATGTAGAGTACGTCTAATTTTTGAGATTTTGTTGGTAGAAAACGAGGATAATCGTACAAGGCATGCCGCGGGCATGGGCATCTACCATTCATCCCAAGAGCAAGCGGTGAAGCTTATCCTCAACGCAAGTGCCTTTCTTAAATTCTCTTAAGCTCCATGAAAAACAAGATTGCCCAAAATTCTCTCTTCGCACAGTTTGGGTTAAATTTTAGGACCCCACTTTTATGAGACCTCCAACTCATACAAATGTATTGATTTTGGATCTAAATTTCCGTTAAAAGTTTTTTTGAACCCGGTTTTTATGAGTCCCTTGACTCATTGGTGACTACCTAGAACACCGATTATTCGTATCGGTCTTGGATCAATATTTGTAATGATCTACACTATAATGTTCATGTTTACAAAAAATAAAATATGATAAAATAAAACTTTTAAATTTTTTATTAAAGATTTTCCTATCCATTGGATAAGAATATTTAGTTCTGGATGTTCATAATAAATATGGACGTTTGTGATTGTGCTGGCCAGTGACTCCACTTCCTCATAAAACACTTTTTCACTTTTTTAAGCTCCATGAAAAAGATAAAATAAAAAAAATAAAATAAAAACAAACAATATTGCCTTTTGGTAGGGTCACGGGCTTTTATGAAACGTCTTTTCATCTGAACTTGTGCACATGGACTAATAATAGAGCTGCCCTTTTCCCAAGGGATTCAAGAAATGAGTGCTCCAAAGTTTTCTTGTCACCTGGACCCAAACCCACACAAAAAAAAAATCACTTAGATCACTTGCATTTTATCGCTTAGCGGTTCGAACAAGGGATTCCGAGTCTCCATGTCAAATCAAAAGCAAGCGTATATGTTCGGTGGGGAGCATAACTTCATGTTCATATGGTTGGACAATAGAAAATTTACCGCATAAAAGTGTCTTTTTTTGGGAAAAATTTCAATATGTAATTTTAATTATTTTACCTTGCGGTTTCATTAATCTCAAGGTCGAGATGATCAATTAAAAAGTTTTTCAACATTAAAAATACTAGGTTTTTCAATATTAAAATGGTATTTTTCGATGGGTTTTTGATACGCATCTGTAATTTTACATTTTAAGGTTGCCACCTTATATAAACTTTTTCTTTTAAATAATAATATGTTTGATTTTTTATTAAAAATAAATGAAATGTTAAACGATTTATATATTAAGTATATGGGTTTTGTTTTTTTTTAATCAAGATTACCTGAAGTATATGGAATTGTCTACAAAGATGTCATTTATCTTTTATACGTAGAGGTTACAATCATTCTCAAATCATTTAATATCAAATTAGATGGTTTGGAGTGAGTCACGATGTCCAAAATTAATTAATTTTTTCTTATAACTGTGTTTATTCAATGACACTCTCATAACCACTTATTTCGAAATTTAAGGGACAATAATGATTATGACTTTCATGTACAAAAGATAAATAATCTCTAAATAATTGCTAAGTATATTTGGTAAATTTCCCTTGTTTCCTATATTATGATTCTTTCATCGTCCAGGCTAAAGGTGATCCATACCCAATGAGTCGGTTGTTTCTCACTCAACCTTCTATTTGCTCAATTGAAATTGTACAACTCATGAAAAATAGATATGGATGGAACCAATTTTAAAAGTGTTTTAAGACCAAGGAATTGGGGGACTCTAAAGGTACCGGACCGATTTGAACAGGTTGAACCGCCGCATATTATACAATATTTTTCATTTTTTATTTCATCAAAATTTTATTTTTATGAACCAATTCTCATATGATCTTATCGAATAATTGGTTTGAGCCAATTCACCCGGCTAAACCGAAATGGAACTATAGATCACCACAATGTTTTAAAACTTGCAATTTTCGCTCGTGATTGCAGATCTAGATTAGAATAAGTAAGGACCTAATCATTTTCACGATGGTAGGTACCTATCAGGTTGACCGCTTTTATATATATATATATATTTTTAAGTTTATTTAATATTTTATGAGGTCTCATTTAAATCCCCACCGTATTTTTTATATTATTTTTTTAAAAAAATTTATCTAATATTTTATAAGGTCTCATCTAAATCCCCACAGTATAAACTCATGTTCCTTTATTTTAAATATTTTTTGGAACATTGATCTTGACCTATCCATACTCAATTTGAATGGATGATTTAGTGATTTGACACTGACCTATAGGCGAATGATCCACCCCACCAATCAGATTATTGAAACACTAAATCACACAATGTTTGAAAAACCGGATTGTTGATCGGATCAACCGTTTGGGGAAGCGATCCAGATTGGTGAATCATTGATTTGGATTGGCATTCTGGCTAAAAACATTGGCCAACAAAAGAATAAAAAAATAAGAAAAAATCATCATCATCAATATAATCTTTTCCCAACTAACTAATATCGGCTACACGAATCCCGGTTCGTCATTATGCTTTATTACGGGTCATACTTTCAGTGAGATCATAAGTCTCCATATATTTTTTCACTGCTTCTGACTATGTTCTTTTGAGCCTACTTTTTTACCATGTTTGAGCCTTCCACTTGAACTAACTCGCATCTCCTAATAAAAAAAAAAATGAAAAATAAAATAAAAAAATGAAACAAGGGCTAGATTGAGTGGTTTCGAGATAAAACGGGTCAAGCCCATTCCTATCAGGGGTTGGCTCCATGCCCAATACAAAGAAAGAACCTGCCTCCAAAAACCCATTTAGCTTGGATGATTCGGATTTGAATTGGTGTGTCCGATCAGCTCACATAATCGTTCCCTTCAAGGTTTTAAAAAAATAGATCGGTGACCCATATCATTCCCCCCCCAAAAAAAAACCTTGTCAGATCGGCTATCCGGATTAGAGAATCAGCTGAAGCGGCTGGTTTCGGCCTAAAAAATATTTAAACAAACACTATAATTTCTCAGAAATCTAGTTTTTTAGGTTTCTAAAAGAATTAGTGGAAATTACATTATGGTTTCCATTATTGTATCAAAAATATGTAAATACTGAGAACATGTCTTATGTTGAGTATTTGTTGTCTCTTAAATTCATTTTATAATCAAAATAAAATTTGAAATACAACATGATCATAAAGTGAATCTCTCTAACTCAATTTATTTATTTTATTATTGTACTGACTTGGGAAGTTTGATTTTTGGAATGTTGTACATAACAAATTTAATGGAAGAGGTCGTTAGTATAAAGAGAATTTCAATGGAATTATTTGTTTGTATTATTTAGTAGAGAGAGAGAAAATTTTGGTGGAATTAATTTTAGTGAACTTATCAATGGAACAAACTTTGTAGAGAGAGGTTGTTAGTAGAGAGAGAGATACTAAGGTTGGGAGGAGAGAGAGTTATATTGTGGATTGTGACTAGTGATATGGTACATGTAATAGAGTGCGATGATGGTAAATTGTTTCATACGATTTTCATAAAACAAAAGTAATGCATAGTGTAAGAGGTAAGAATAATAAATAAATAAAAAGCTCAGCATCGGGGCTTTCACGTAGCCAAAGGCTTTATAAAAGCCTTAGACATACACTTGAGTGTATGAGTTAGCCACATGTGTAAGTTGTTTAGCTATCCTCGGTACACATGAGGTGATGTTTAATGATTACATGACTTCAAAAAAATGGCGAAGTAGATTACCCCTTTTCTTTTAAAAAAATTTATTATTACGCTAACTTCCAATACAAAAAACAAACTGTTTTAAGCCGGTTCTTGACAGGACTAGCCTGATTTGTCAGAGAGTTGGCTGGTTCAAGGGAGAGTCGACCATATCTCGATATATTAAGGGATCGAGAACGATGACTATAATTTCTTATCTGAATCTGGCGATTCCGATCCATATCAATGATTTTTAAAATCTTGATTTGCTTGAATCAATGTAGAAAAATTGAGTGGTACAAATTCTCACCGCCCAGTTAAATCAGATCCAGCCACTGGCCTGTTCCTGTTTCGATCGGTTTTGGTAAACCGACTGGGCATTTTGATTTTTTAAAATTATATAAAATCTCAAAAAAATAAGATATTTTATTTGTAATGTATTTTTTATTATTTTTTATCAGTTTGGCAAAAATAGAAAAATATTATGGTTATTAATATTTATATTTACATTTTCTTATTTTTTTTTAGAAAATTTCAAAAATATCCCTGACACAAATTGATTCTTTAAAATCTATAATTTTCATTAATTCTCAACTTCATTTGGACGTGCTTTGTTTAATCATGTTTTAAATATATTTTTTCATATTTTTATGAGATATTTTTTTATTTTTTTATTTTTAACACTTTTTTTAACCATCCGAGACTTGTTTGATTAGACAGGTTGAATCGATCGGTTATGCCAGTTCAACCGATCAACCGTTCCGAATTGATTTTTCCTATAGCAACTTAAGGGCAAGCTTTCTATGCTTCCCCTACAGCATAAAAGTTCTATCCTCCCCCTTATCCAACCGTCCATTCCGAATGGAGGGCTAAGATTGCCCCAATCACAATGTCACGTCTCTACATTATTTTGGTCATTATATTTTATCAAAAAATTATCTTTAATATTTTTTATAGGTGTGCCCCAATGAGAAGATGTCACATACCAAATTTTATATTCATACAATTTGTGTAAAAAAATACTAAAAATAAAATACTTTGAGAAGTCAGATCTAAGATCAAACGATGAGTGACTCTCTTGATCAAAATTGGACGGTTGGATGGTAAGCGGAGGATAGATCTTCTTTCCTGTAGGGGAAGCATAGAAACCTTTCCCGCCGCTTAAATTCATCGCTTTAACAATAAAAAAAAGTAAAGGTTTCTATCCTCTCCCTACCATCCAACCGTCCAATTTTGATCAAGAGAGCCACTCACCTTTTGATCTTAGATTCGACATCTCAAAGTATTTTACTTTTAGTTTTTTTTATACAAATTGTATGAATATGAAATTTTGTACGTGCCATCTTCTCATTGAGACGCATCTATAAAAAATATTAAAAATAATTTTTTGATAAAATTAAATGACTAAAATACCCCTTGAAACTTTCAAAAGTATTTTGGTTATTTTATTTTATTAAATTTTTATATATATATAATTTTCACTAGTGTGAGTTTAACAGAAGAATCGATGTTCAAAATTTGATGTTAAAATAGTTTATAAAAAAATAAAAAATAAAATAATATAAAGACATAACATTGTGATTGATACAATCTTAACTTTCCATCCAAAATAAACCGTTGGATAAAAAGAAAGATATAACTTTATAAGGGAAGCATAAAAAGCTTGTTCATAAAAAAAAAAAGCACGTGACGTTTTAATTATTCCCATGTGTCACGAATATTCTGCTATAAAAGGAGCTATCTCTAGGATAGCACACACGTAGCTGGAAGCCCACGTCAGTAAGAATCTCTAATAAAGTATCAGTTTGAGTAGTTGTTTAACGTAGAGAATGACGTCCAGCTTAAAAATGACGTGTAAAACAATGATCAGTGTCCCTTCCCTCGTGGTTGTTCGATTGGACGTTTGTGGACGCCAAACATCTTTAGGGGACGGTTTTGTGTGTCCCCACTCCCCATAACTTATTTATTTTTAACCATCTTTAGGGGTTCATATTGATAACATAACGCTCGATTTAGAAAAACATGAATAGAAAGGGAGGAAAGAAAAATGCCGAGCTTATAACCAACACAAACACAAATATCAAACATTTTTAGCCACAAGACATGTGAAAAGATTAAGGGATTTTTTTACTCTTGTTTACACTATTTGATAACATTTAGAAAAAACAAAAACCACCTCAGCCTGATTAATCTTAGTATAATCATATGGCCCAGTGTAAAAGAATATGGCCCAACATAAGAGAAGATACATTACAGACCCTGAAGAAAAGAAACCACCTTAGCCTGATTAATCTTAGTATAATCATATGGCCCAGCGTAAGAGAATATGGCCCTAGCATAAGAGAATATGGCCCTAGCATAAGAGAAGATACTGGCACCCTCATGATCTCTAAAAAGACCTACTTTAGCTTGCCTAGGATTTTCGAAAGAATTTCCATTAAAATTTAATTAATAAGTAACTTTAGTATGAGGAGTCCAAGTGAAAAATAAAAATTATTTTTGAACATAAGATAATGTTAGAAGCTTTTAAATTAACGAAGATATCTACTATCGATATCACTTCTGAAGATATTTCAAATAATAGTTCAAACAAAGATGTGAAGTTGAGATGATTAGTAATTGAAATAAGATCGGCTGGTATGATAAGAGTGATACTTAAAAGACTGAAAGCCCACTTCCAAATAACATAGGCAAATAAGCAATGCAAGAGTAGGTGGCAACAATTTTCTTCATCATTACACATAAAGAATGATTTTCCCCCTCTTTCAAAGATGGTTTATAGTAAAAAAATTTCAGCAATCCAAAGGAAAAGCTTTAATCTTCTTAGAGATAGCCCATTATAGTCATTGGATCACCTTAGATGATCATAGAAAGTAGTTGTTAAGGAGATTTAACAGAAAAGACCCTGTCACTTTCACTTTCCCATATAACCTCGTCTTCCCCTGTAGGCTAGATATAAACGTCTTGAAAGATAGATAATAAAATTTGAAATTGTGAAATGACTTGGTCCAGTATTATGTTATAGTTACATTCAACATTCCATATGGACCCAAAAGTGTGCGAGAGAATAAATCTAAACTTTTTGCAGCTAAAGACCTTACTCTCGTAAAAAGATATGGAAATAGAACCCCATGGCATTCCATATGGAGGCAAGCGAGAGAATAAATCTAAAATTTTTGCAGCCAGAGAGCTTACTTTCTTAAAGAAATCTGGAAATAGAAGGTATAGGGGCTGATCCCTATGGCACTTATTAAACCAGAAGAAAATTTTATTACCATTACCAATAAGCCAACGAGAATTATCGAGCATCACATTTTTGCAACTATAAATTCCCTTTAAAAAAATTTACCTTCTCTCTCTTTTTTAATTAGATGAGTGAAAGGATCAAACCCCTATTTTGTTGCTAAGACATCTTTCCATAACTTTGAATAATTCTTCACCACCACTTAGAGAGAAGGCCCAATTCATATATTTAAGATTTTGAATTCCCAAGTTTGGTGTGTATTAGTCGAGGCCCAAAACAATTAAAATAAGGTGTATGTTTAAATAGTAACGAAAGATATCATTTCAATATAAAAAAATTTCATGATGGCTTAAAAATTTATTTTCATTTCTAATTATAAAATTTAAAGCTTAAAAAATAGTGTCGATAAAAAAGAAATATAAATACTTGAAAATCTTGAAAATTAACGATCTAGATAATGCATTACATGATGCACCATTTCCAAGACTTGAAGCGTTTTTTTTTTTTACGTTCATGTATCTCAAGGTCGAAATGATCGGATTTGAGGGCTTTTTTAAATCTAAACAACTTTTTCTAATAAATTTTTAAGGTGGGCCTTAATTTGATTGTTCAGGGCATCAACCTTATATAAAATTTTCCTTTTTTTTGAATGTTAATAGTAAGTTATCACTTATCAGTGATAAACAAGGCAAGGTCCAAATTACAAATATAAAGAGAAAGAAAGATCAACCAACACTTCCAAAACATGGCCAGACTTTGAACCTTGATGATCCTACATTACCAACGAACTTAGAAACCCCACTAACCACTTAGTGCCACTCAGGGCAAGATTTTTACAGTCCCTCAACCTGAGCCCTAGCTACTCACAACTATTCCTAAACAACTTCCCTTTCACAATAAGCACAGAGGCAGCTGACAGAGACTAGTTAAAAAATGTCAATGCAGAATGTGTGAGTCCTCAGACTCATAATATAGAAATGCACCCCCCGTCATGATCTATTTCAGAGATAGATTGTAGTTCTAATTTTTTGGATATGATCCCTAAGATGGAGATCATTAATTTTTGAGACATAAATGTAGGATTGCGTCCTCTTACGTGTAAATCACTCTTCTTATATATTTTTAAGAATTATACACGGCGACATCCTGTACCTTAGGCAATGTGAAGGTGAAGCAAATGGTTTACAAAAAGGTATTAACCTTATACTATTGACGTGAAATGTACCTTACATACCCATCTGAAAATATTATTTCGATGCACAAAAAGTCAAGTTTCATGATACATCTTTTAAGGCATTATTTGGACCGTCCATTTTTATAATTTTTAAATATTTATAAATCGTCTCTATGCATATTATTTTTGAAACTTTAAATTTCATAATTAAGAATAACCATAGATTTTAAAGCCATCGGTAGAGCTTTTGAACACTGAAACCGCATCTTTGGTTTGAGGTGCGTCTTATTTCAATTATAGAGTATAATTCCCAAACTTAAAAACTCAACTTCTGGAAAACATGAGAGCAAGAAAAAGGAAATCCAAAAGTTACAGTTAGAAAACAATAAAAAAATTGCCAAAAAAGGTGACCTTTATGGATACGCGTTTTCACTAGTCACACGGAGCGGTCACAACTCAAAACACATGCTTCTGGTGGTAGGGTTCCAAATTTCTACTGAATTATCCGTACTTTACAAAAAAAGAAAACTCAAAACTCAACCCACCCCTTTCTAAGTTCTAAACCTTTAGCAACCCACGCGTTAGTCATCATGTCACGGTTTTTATGCTCATTGATACCACGTTACTAATATTTTGCAAAACTAATTATTAAACTATTTGAAAAAACAGTCTTCCCTACTGAATTACCTCATCAAAAAAAAGAAAATAACTTACATATTTTTTATATTTACCGTTAGACGTAATAATAGAAATTTGAAAATAATCATATAATAATGATAAATATAACAAATATATCCATTATTTTCCAAAAAAAAGTCTAGAACTCTAGTGACCCACTAAGTTTTCTTACAACAATCCCCAAAAGTAAATGAAGCATGCATTTTATAGCATTTGGGCGGACCCCATTGTGTATTGGAATCCTAGCACCAATCATGGAGGCGAATATGATTTTCGAGTATTAAATTACCATTAAATATAAGGCCCCTTATTGGCCGTAACACTGCAATCACACATGGGCTTTAACTCATGCTTTTCCAAGATTAGTCTTATCGCAATACTTAATGGCATTAAGATATATCCAGTTAATAGAATATAAAAGCATGCACCACGTTTATAACACTAAAATGATATAGTAGAAGATTAAAAAAGGTAACAACGCAATTTGAGAATATCCGGTCCATCCACCACACAAACAAACAATTAAAAGCCCCTCCTACAAACATAACGACAACGTACGTGACTCCTTTGACCTAATTGGCTTGCTACTCCACTACAAACAAACAAACAACGACACTGACTCTCAAGCCTTTCACTTATTCAAGTGGTGAGCTACTAGGCTCGAACCCACTTAGTCTACTCACTACTCTACCACCGAACCCGGCACCAAGTGGGCTCAACAAAGCACGAACAAGACACCACAAAAGAGTCACAAAAACATGGCCCCTCTTTAATCCCACCATTGATGTGCGGCGACCCCTCTCTCTCTGAGCAAGCCATAGAGCGAGATACACTCCCAGTAGGCCCGGCCCACGGCGCCTTGAGGCGCAGCGTGCGGGCACTTGAAGAAGAGCTCGTCCACAAGACATATCGCACCGCTCTCCACCATCTCTCTCACCACATCGAACCCCCCAACCTCCATCACCACGTACTCCTCCTCTCTCACGCTCCGCCTCACCCACTCGCTCAGCCCTTCTTCACCGGCCTCCTCCTCGGTGCCCTCCCTTGTCGCTCTCCTCCTCGTCCAAGTGACGGTGGCTGCATAGCTGCCTCCCTTCACCTTCTCCACCCTGTAAAAATCAAATTCCTGGCCATTTGTAGGGTAATGCTTGCGAAACCAGGGGCCCACACCTTCGTCCCTGAATCCTTTCGAGCGGGTCGCCACTTCAATGTATACGCGCCTGGGATATGCGCTCAGATAATCGGCCGCCACATTTGGCAGGAATTTCACACGGTTAAGGTACTCACCCCCCTTGATCCATGACTCCCTCGGTGGTTCCAGAAGGATCTCTTCTAGTTTTTGCATTGTTGCCGCCTTTGATGGTGTGCAACCTGTAATTGAGGTAACCGAAGCAGTGGAGGAGGGCTCATTCAGCTTTTTTAGGGCAATGGCCGTGGCCTGGAACTTGCGAAGGTACACAATCTTGAAATTGGGGCCTACACGAAAGGGGGCGGCAAGGGGACCGGCGGCAATGCCACCAGGCTTGAGGGCACGATCAACAATCGATGCTGGAAAATGCTCGCTTGCGAGCACAAAGTCATATATGCCCGGTTGGATCTCATCATCTAGGTTGATCTGATCGGGCATGAATCCCTGTTCTTCTAATGATCTGGCTGAGTCGATGCCGACGCACAGGGTCTTATCGGAGGGTTTGAGGAGGCCTTGCTCCATCAGATCTCGAATCATTTCGTCGAGCAGATCGCCTTCAGGCATTAACAGTGCCGGGATGGGGTTCAGGGTCGTGGCACGAGCAGCTGATGCGTCAAGCATGGATCCAAGCGAGCCTAGCCACGGGAACGATACAAGTGCAATCGCTAAGAACACAGATCGGGCAAGCAAACGCATGACCCTGGAATTGGGCAGCATTATGATCAGCTGGTTTGGATCGGTCGGCCCAGTGTTCGGATCGACTTTCTTGGCCCAAGATGCTTTGCGACGGTCCATTTATCGAGCAATTGGTGAGCAAGTTCGCAGGCAAGCGAGATTCACAGAGCAACGAGGAAGAGATCTTCCTGTGTTTTGTTGAAGAGAGAAAATTACAGGCGGAGGGGGAGGGCCTAGCGGGTGCAAAACCTGGCAGCGGTGTGGTTTCCACCCACGAGGGCCACGCGCGTCGTTAGGGTTCCAAGGCAGAGGAGTAGCAGCTGCTTCGCTCTACGAGCATCCATGGCTTCTGCGCGGTCTATCATCCAAATGGGGCTTTCTCACACCGCCATTAACGAGCAGAAGCAGCTGCAGAGAGAAAAAGAAGAAGAAGAAAACCAGAGACAGAGGAGGGGGAGCGAAATCGGGGACGGACCCAAATGAATGAGAGGAAGTGCAAAGGGCTTCTTATTAATGGGATAGGGTTGGGGTTTAGAGGCTAAATTTGGAGGAACGCGGCTAACTAAATTTGGACGCAGAGGGTTAAATTTGGGGTTGGGATGATTCGTGGTTTGTCCGCGCCGCGTGTACCAGGGTAGACAGCGGCCGTTGAGAGCTAATAATAAAACTCACACGGTCACATCCAATGTCCTCGCTCGGTCAGAGAGCTGGAACCTTGTTTTAAATATTGGGTCCATGGGGAAGATCGTAGGTCGATTGATATAGGATTATTGGATCTGTAATTCGACTTAGATTTGGTTAGATCCAAATTGGTCCTCTGGAAAAATATAAAAATAAATAAATAAAAATTAAAATCTACTATGTTACTAAGGGAAGACATTATAGAAACCTTTCCCATCCCATTGGGGACTTTGGCTGGACGGGGGAGACTTAGGACCCTGTTTCTATGTGCCCAAGCCCGCATATGTAGAAATGCGGGCCTCTTACTAAATCTATTTTTGAGATGGATTTTAAGAAGTCATTTTTTAAGGATACGTAATCTTTAACATGGTCAATATGAATATGAAAAAATTAATAAATTTAAAAAAAGTAGACATAATAATTTTAGTAAGAAAATATTTGAACGGTTAGTTTCCATCGTTTTGAGATGGAACACCTACTTACATCCATCTTTAAGATGGATGCTTGCTTGCACTTTCTAGACCGCATATGTAGAAATACGGTCCAGCCCGAAACAATTTTTTAAAGACTTATGCGGCAATGAATGTTAAAGTAAAAAAGGTAAAAGGGATAAACCTTGCATAAAAATATATTTTCTATTTTTTTCAAAACAACCACTACCTATATGTCAAAAGACATTCTACTTCTTTATAACATTTCAATAAATATTAATAAAATATTTATGAATTTCATAGA
>NW_006497952.1:186089-227141 GCF_000471905.2 Amborella trichopoda | reverse complement strand
GAACTACATATGCACCTCAAAAATCCATTAGAAAAAGTTGTTTTAATGTTGAAAAAAACCTCCAATTGATCATCTTGACATCAAGATATATGATTATGTAAAAAAAAAAAAGAGTTGAGTCTTAGAAATAGTGAATCTTACACTACATTATCTAGACCGTCCATTTTCAAGATTTCCATATGTTTATAGATCTACTTGATTTTAACTATTTTTTTAGTTTAAAATTTTATAATTAGATATCAGAGTAGATTTTCAAATAATCCTAATAATGTTTTACAAAAAAATTATATGTTCGATAAAATTTAGAGGTGTGTCTTAATTGGACTATTTAAGGTTGCAACCTTATAAAAACCACACCCATATATATATATAACTCTTCCCAATGCCTATAGGTGAATATGTAAAACTCTTCCCAATACCTATAGGCGAAAATAAATAGTGATTTCATCTACCCTCATCACTATCCAAACTTCATCGCACAATCATAGTTGCCTGGTAGTGTTTCAATTTTCAGTTTTTTTTTACAAATTCACGTTATTTGAAATTTGGAGCATATATACATCTTAGTGATGCGCACCTAATAAAAATATGAAAAAAATAATTCATAAAATATAAATTGACCAAAATATCCTAAAAATAGTACTTATGGTGTTGCTTAGCTAGCATTGCCCAAATGTTTAACTATGATTCAGGCAAATTTTTATTCCATATTGTAAATTTATTCTCTATTGGGTTTGTTTCGCTGTAAATTTTGGGTATGAATGATCTATTCTATTTCTTTTGTTCAAATTTAGTTTGTCAATAAAAAAAAAAAATTATGCCTAGCTCTTGTTAATTTTAGTAGTAGCTATTATGTTTGTAGGTTATATAGCCCCCAACAATATGCCTACCTCTTATTAAAATTTAATTGTAGCTATTTGAAAAAAAATCTAACAGCCTGCCAAACTTCCGCAAGTTCAAGGCTGATATTAAGACGTTGTAATGCAATGTGTGGAGTGTAAATTATTACGATTATTATGCAGGACAAAAGAAAATGGGTGATAACAGATTGATTTATTGTATTTTTAGTGGAGAACTCCAATCAAGTGTCTATGGGACTTTAGATTACATTGGTGGTGATGCATGTACATTTATGATTGACAATACAATTAGGTTAGATGACATGCAAAAATACGTAGCAGAACGATTCTTACTTGACATCCACTTGATATCTTTGAAATATTTTGTCTCTAGAAATAAAAGTTTTATTGTGAACTTATACATTGACGATGATATTGTTAGGATATTGAATGCCCATGAAGGCAATAATCAAGTGTTCGTCTATGCATTTGATAGAAGTGAACGTAGGGGTGGAAGTACTTCATGTAATACTATGGCAGTTGAAGATATCTGATATTTTGGTCTCTGGCTCCGAACGAAGTAATGCACCAAGGTTGCTTAGCACATGGGAGGAGGCACTTCTGGAATAGGGCAGCAGTTTGAATCTTTAGAAGATTTTCGAGAAGCTCTTAACACGTATGCTATGGCAAACCATTTCACATACCATCTTGTTAAAAATGAGGGGTATCGCATAAGGTTAAAATGCATGGGTGATGGATGCAAATGGGAGATATATGCTAGGAAGCTTGGCAGAACGAATATTTTTAGAATCAAAACATGGAAAAGAGAACACTCATGCAATATATTGGGACAAGCAATGATGTACAGAGAAGAGCATCACAAAAATTTATTGCATCCTTAATCAATAGTAAATTAAGTGACACTGTGCATTACAAGGCTAAAGAAATCATGAGTGATTTGTTTCGAGATTATGGGTTAGAATTACCCTATTGGAAGGCTTGACGAGGAAAAGAAATGATCATCAAAGACATACATAGTTCGCAAGAGGAGGTATACAATCAGTTACCAACATATATAAACCGTGTGATGGAGACAAATCCTGGTAGTTATGCAACATGACAAATATGATCAAGTGCTAGATTTCGTCGATTGTTCTTAAGCTTTTATGGATCAATACATGACTTCAAAAATGGATGTTGTCTAATTCTATTTCTCCCATGGAACATCACTAAAGGCACGATACCTTGGAACTCTACTTGCTGCCAGCTCACTTGATGGGGAAGGACAAATGTTTCCCGTTGCATTTGCAATTGTGGATGTCGAAAGTACCGATAACTTGTTATGGTTTATGAAATCTCTAAAAATTGCAATTGGGACAGATTGTGAAATCACTTTTTTGTCATATAGACACCCTGGTCTAGTTGATACTATTTGTCAAGTTTATGAGAATACCCATCATGCCTTCTGTGAGCGTCATTTAACAAAGAATTTCAAGAAGGAATGAAAACACATATCTAATGATGCTAAGAAGGTAGTTTGTATGTGCCTTTATCAGAACAAATAGAGCATAAAGGCAGCACTAGTATTTTGATAAGATGATAGAAATTAGATCACTTTCTGAGGATGCATTCAAGTGATTCATGGAAGCATCACCAAATTGTTGGGCTACATCACAATTTCAGGGTAATCGATATGACCAAGTAACAACCAATGTATCTGAGTCATATAACAAATGGAGTCTAGAAGCACGAGACATGCAAATTCTCTAGTGCGTTGACTTGATTAGGAGGCAAATTATGGAACTAATAGCCACTCACCGCTTGAAAGCTGAATCCTGGACTACAACACTTACTCCAAAAGCTCAAAACAAACTAAAAAAGGTCATAAAGCAATCCCTTTCCATGAGGGTCAATGTGGCATCAAATGGAGTAGTGTACGAAGCAAGGGGTGATCGCATGAATTATGAGGTAAATATTATTGCACGAGAATATGAATGCCAGGATTGGCAAATAATAAGTTTTCCTTGCAAGCATGCTTGTAAAGCCATTCAAGTAATGAATAGGGATCCCGTTGGCTATTGTGAAAAATATTTCACAGTTGCAAAATTTTGTGAAACATATTTCGTAGCTATCATGTCAGTTAGCTTGATCGACTTGTCTTGGCATAGTTTATGTGGACAGCTTCCTCCAGAGGGAGTAAGAGTGCTTCCGCCTCACTGAAGGCGCCCCCCTGGCTGACTTAAAAAGAAGCGCATCCAGTCACAGGAAGTATTAGTGCGACATATTCACTGTAGTCGGTGCAAATAAACTGGACATGTAAAGCACCCACTTGAAGGCACATATTTGTACTTATCTTCTTTATTTTGTCTTTTTAATTTGTAGCACCCACTTGTGGGAAATTTATTAAGTACAAATATTAAACAGATTGTGGTTATTTTTTGCTTAATTGATGTGTTGTGCACATGTTGTGCTTAATTTTTTTCTTAATTGATGTGTTGTGCACATGGTGTGCTTATTTTTTCACTTTATTGATGTGTTGTGCACATGTTGATCTTAATTTTTCGCTTAATTGATGTGTTGTGCACTTGTTGTGCCTAATTTTTTGCTTAATTGATGTGTTGTGCACATGTAAACTTTGATAATATAAATAGATTTATCGATGCAAGACCCAGAACAGTCAAGTGGAACAAGGGGCCCATCGACTTCGCACGATCAAAGGGAAAATGTACGATAGTCTATTTACTTTAGTTCATGATTTACATTAATTAGGTAATTCTTATATTGTTAATAACTCTTGTCATTTGTTATTGAACTTCATTTTAGAAGAAAAGTAATTTTCGTATTAGTGAAGCAACTATGACCCTAAGAAAATAAGAGCTAGATCCTCGACATGTAGCTTTGGTTAAAAAGATCAAATTGAACTCCTTGATAGATATTGGGGTCTCCTATATTGATTGCAATCTATTGAGGGCCTTTATAGGAAAGTGGTGCCACGTCACAAATGCCGCACGTTTAATTGTTGGTGAGATGACTCCAACCTTGTATGATGTGTGGCATATATTAAGGATATTTGTGACAGGCAAGCCTGTAACAGGCATCAGACTATAGGGCCTTCATCATGGAGATGTTCAGGAAGAAAGGACTAAGGAGGAACCTGTTGTAAAGGGAAAGGCTATAGCAAGTTGGCCAAAAAAATCGCTGAGGTGAAGAAAGTGATTGACATGCATTTTTTAGATGATACCCGAATATGTAATTTAAAAAGTGACATATGCAAGTTGCAAAGGCTATGAACCTTTTTTTGAGATGTATTTTTCAATTGATATATATTTTTAACTTTGATATGTATGTTTCAAACATATGTTAAGTAGTGAGATTCAAAGAGTGAAATGTCCATTCTTTTTGTATAATTGAAGCTACTCTATCATAGCAACCAACTAATGAAATGTCCAATCTTTTTGTTAACATGTAAAGGCTATGAACCTTTTTTTAAGATGTATTTTTCAATTGATATGTATTTTTGACTTTGACATGTATGTTTGAAACAGATGTTAAGTAGTGAGATTCAAAGAGTGAAATGTCAATTCTTTTTGTACAATTAAAGCTACTCTATCATTGCAGCCAGCTAATGAAATGTCCATTCTTTCAAAGAGTGAAATGTCCATTCTTTTTGTATAGGTTGAAAGATGCCCATAATCAATGCCATTGAACACTCCAGTAATATGGACACTATTTTTTTAGGTAACCTCTTTGATATGCTTTTACATGTCTATTTTGTTGCATGATTCACTAAAGTCACTGAAAATGCTACGGTCCGGCATTCGGAAAGGGCAGTTTGACACTGAAGTCACTGGAATTGGCCAGGTCTGGTGTTTCAAAGGGGTAGTTCGACACTTCAAGTGGCCAGTCCGGCAGTTCCAAGAGGCAGTTTGACACTAAGGTCACTGCACCTTGCCAGCTTGGCATTTGGAAGGGGCAATCCGGCACTGAAGTCACTGTAAATGGTGCAGTCCGGTGTTTTGAAGGGACAGTCTAGCATTGAAGTCACTGGAATTGGCCCTGTCCGGTATTTCAAAGGGCCAGTCTAGCACTTCAAGCGGCCAGTCCAGCAGTTCCAAGAGGCAGTCCAGCACTGAGGTCACTGCAACTCGCTGGTCCAGCGTTTGGAGGGGGCAGTCTGGCACTGAAGTCACTGCAAATGGTGCAGTCCGGTGTTTGGAAGGGGCAGTCCAACATTGAAGTAACTGGAATTGGCCCTGTCCGGTGTTTCGAAGGGGCAGTCCAACACTGAGGTCACTGCAACATGCCGGTCCAGCGTTTGGAAGGGGCAGCCCGGCACTGAAGTCACTGTAAATGGTGCAATCCGGCGTTTGGAAGGGGCAGTTTGATATTGAAGTCATTGGAATTGGCTTGGTCCAGGGTTTCGAAGGGGCAGTCCGTCACTTCAAGCGGCCAGTCGGGCAGTTCCAGGAGGCAGTTCGACACTGAGGTCATGGCAATTCACCGTTCTGGCATTTGGAAAGGGCAGTCCGACACTGAAGTCACTATAAATGGTGTAGTTCGACATTTGGAAGGGGCAGTCCGGCATTGAACTCACTGGAATTAGCCCGGTCCGCCGTTATGAAGGGGCAATCTGACGAATATGTCAATGGAGGATGCGAACCGGTGTTTGTAAGACTCGATCCAGCATTTGTTTTTTTTTGGATCTGACAATGATTTGTTATGTACGTGAAGGGTATTTTTGTAAAAAAAATGAACTTTTTGAGTTGGGGGGTTATTTGCTAGGAAAGATAGTTTTGGGGAAAAAATTATTAGGAAAAATTAGGTGGGGGGTAAAGTGCTTAGGAAGTCCATTTGGGGGGTTTTATGCAAATTTCCCTATTTCTAAAGCGCTAGAATTAAGAGGTTGTACATACGTAAGCAAATTGGGAAAATGTTTTTATGCTTTCCCAACTGTATAGAAGTGATATACTTCCCCCCATCCAGCTGTTCAATTTATATCATGTGAGCCATTGACAGTTTGATAAAATTCGATGCCTTAAGAGTATTTCTTTTAAATTTTTTTTATACAAATTATATAAATATAAAATTTGCCATCATCTCAATGGCGTTGACCTAAAAAAATATTAAAAGACTATTTTTGATAAAATACAATAACTAAAATACCCTTGAAACTTTTAGGAGCATTTTGGATATTTTATTTTATTGCGAATTTTATTTTTATATTTTTTGTAGGTGAGAATTTAAGAGAGGGATTGACGCCCAACTTTTGGTATCAAAATATTTTTTTTAAAAAAATAAAAAATAAAAAAATATAGAAACATGACATTATGATTGAGGCTATCTCAACTGTCAATTCGGAATCAACAATTGCATTGGGGAAGTATATAAGTTTTATACAGTAAAAAAAATCTTAGCGCCTGCCCATCAAATTATTAGGATGGAGTAGCTCATGCAATCAACCGAGATACCATATGCTCGAGGGCACCTAAAGATGCCGCACCCCTCTCATCAAGTTGCCTGAATTTAGTAGTAAGAACAAGCTTGAGTGAGAACCTCTTCATATTGACTCTTGGGGAGAGGAAAAATAGCTCCATGAGAAATAATAAACATATCAATTAATATTAAGTGATATCGAACAATTGGAAAAATGTTTATGATGGATGTCAGTTACTTTCTTAAAATTTCCTTTGGTTTTATGCATGGTGCATATTCAAATCCGCAATTAGCAAGTCAGGGAATAATAAATATCAGTAGAACAAAATATCGGTAATAAATTGGTTTTATTTCAAAAAGTCAAATAAAAAAATTGGATAAAAAATTTGGATCACTAAAAAAAGTTAAGTTATAAAAGCGTCAATATTTCGGATTTGGTTCAAAAAAACATAATGAAAAAATCGGATATGTAAAGATGACACTATATAGGATTATGATTTACAGCTATTGTGTAGATATATTAAAGCTATTAAACAGTACTTTTATAGCCTTACTAGTGGCATTAGAGTAATACTTGACAATTGTTTTTGAAATATTTAATAAATCCAGCTATAATACTTCCTCTGTCGTCACAATACAAAACATATCGTAGATTTATTGGGAGCATAAAGTTAAACAACAATAATACCAACCACAAGAACTAATTAGAAAATACTAAGAATGGTGAACGAAGGTACATGGTTACTTTTCAAAGAAAAACAACAAAAAACCCCCTCATTATAGGATTGCAGTTAATTTAAAAAATGCCAAGGCCCAAATATGTAAAATAGTGGTTCATCCAAAATGCTATGTTGTATACACCAATGAAATAAAAAATAACAAATAAAACATGAAATTAATCAAACTTATCTATGCATTAGAAAAGCAAAATGCTTAAGTAAATTCACATCACACAGAATTTCTAGCTAGCTATATCATTAGTATCATTGAATCTCTCTCTTTCTCAGTATAATGATGCTATAGGTTTAAAGAAAAATAATAGGTAGAAAAATTATAATGATGCTATATAGGTTTAATGTACTTATCTTTAAATCAAAATTCAATATTATTAAGTTAATGAAGAAATAAAGTTAAAGGGAAGAAGTTATTTTGAAAAGCTTTTTTGAAAAAAGATAAAATACGATATTATAACGGTTCTTTTAAAAAACTCACATTTTTTGAAAATCTTTTGAAAAATCATGTTTTAAACGGAGACTTGCTAACTATGTTCAAATCTAGATTGCATTTCATTAAAAAAAATGCAAAGATTCAAATATGTAAAATAGTGGTCCATCCAAAATGCTATAAAAATAAAAAATAAAACATGAAATTAATCAAACTTCTCTGTGCATAAGAAAAGTAACAAACTGCTTGGGTAAATTCAAATCACATATAATTTCTAGCTACCTCAATCTTTAGAACAAGTGAATCTCTCTTTTTCTCATTATAATGATGCTATAGGTTTAAAGAGAAAAAAAAAAGAAAAAGATTTTCATTGGGTTACACTTCTTCTAATTCTACCTATTATTTTGAGATATGTGATTGTTTTGATTGTTTTTTTGGGGAATATATTGCTTGTATTTTTTCATATGTTTTTTTTAAAGGAACTCATTGGTGAAAATTTTGATGGAATCTTTTTATTAATTAAATATTCTTAATTTACTTCCACTGTTAATGTACTTATCTTTAAACCAAAATTCAATATCATTAAGTTAATGAAGAAATAAAGTTAAAGAAAAGAAGTTATTTTGAAAAGGTTTTTTGAAAAAAGATAAAACACGATTGTACATTAAAAAACTCAGATTTTTTGAAAATCTTTCGAAAAAATCATGTTTTAAACAAAAATTTGCTAACTATGTTCAAATCTAGATGATGCAAATCAAGATCTCGCTGCTACAAAATTTTAATTTTTTTAATTTTATTTTTAGAGATGTAGGTAGATGTTTTGGGATAGTTTTTAAAAATATTATTTATTTTAGGATTTAAGGTTGCAATTTTGTTTTTTTAGAAAGCTTATCTTTTATATTTAGGATACTATTTTTGTTTTAAGAAATACCCGTTTTTTATAATCTTGGGAATGCCTATCATTTTAGAAAGGATACAAGATTATGAGTCCGTGCTTAGACGCAGTTGAGCTTTTAAATAGGAGTTATTTATTCTTAATGGAAATGATAAGTTGGTAGAGTCCTTTTATGAAAGTAGTTGTTGGTGTCTGGGTACGATTTCATTAGGTGGGAATAAGCAATAGTCTTGGTATTAGTTGCTTTGGTTTTATGAAAGCAAACTCCTTCAAAAGGAGAACGTGAATTGTAATAGAGTAGTTGAATTTTGTGAATGAAAAAAGGTGGCAGTTTGCCGTAGAGACAGAGAAGGCCTTTTTGTGGTATTTTTTCTACTCATGTATATGTGGGCCTGTAGCTGAATACTTGGATCCGTATGTTTACTCCTTCCACTTGTAATTTCTTTCTTGATTTTTATTTTTATGTTTAAAATGTGGTTATTTTGCTTAGTGTTAGTTGCCGGTAATTTTATACTGTGTCAGGTGGTATCAGAGCGAGATTGATTCTTGTGGATAGTAGTGTTCATCGTCAGGCATCATGGCATATAGACATGGTATATAGTTGGGTATCGGGACTCAACCCCTCCGACGAGAACGAGACCTTTGAGATCTCCAAGTTGAAGAGATCAAAATTTTGAGAAGACAAGTAGAGGAGCTGTGCGCAAAAGCTAGCCCTGACACACTATGATGATGGTAGTGAGTCAGACATTATTTTTGAGAACCCGTTCCATGCGCACGCTCTGAAGCCTCATGGTTGGAAGAGCGATTTAGTCAAGTTTGATGAAGAATCAGTAAGTTTGGATCTTCAATTGGAATTATCATTCCAAAATGATTACATCTTTGATGAAGGTCTCATATTTGATAAAGAGAAAGATGAAAGGAGAGAAGTTGTCTTTGAGCAGCAATGATATCTATTTTTCTCATCAATAGAGAGTGGAGAATCAAGATGATGACTTGAACCTAGAGGAAATCGAGTTTTTGGAGATGCATGACAAAAAAAACAGATGCATTGGTGTGCCTTAAGGTTAAGTTTGAGCAATTTCAACAAGTTATGTAGTTGAAAAATCAACCTCGAGGATTTTTCAATTTCAATGAACGATCACGGTGTTTTGATCAGTGCCCTAACCCATAGGGCTCAAGATCGTATTTACAATATTCGGGTCGAAGAAGTGGCGTGACTAATACATATTTCATCTTTGGTGCATTTTTAAAATGAGTACTTTTTTCAGCCAAGGGAAAATGATGAAGATCAAGATTTGGTTGCTATAAAATTTTAATTTTAATTTTAATTTTTATTAATTTTATTTCTAGAGATGTAAGTAGATTTTTTTTGGCTTAGTTTGAATATTATTTATTTTAAGATTAAACGTTGCAATTTTGTTTCTTAGAAAGCTTGTCTTTTATATTTAGGATGTTGTTGAAATATCAGTTTTTTTGAAAATCTTAAGAGTGTCTCTCTTTTTAGAAAGTATACAAGATTATGAGTCCGTGCTTAGGAGTTGAGCTTTTAAATAGGAGTTTATCTTATTCTTCACAGAAAGGATAACTTGGTAGACTCCTTTCATGAAGGTAGTTGTTGGTGATGTCGTAGGATTGCCTTAGGTGGAAATAAGTAATAGTCTAGATAGTTATCTTCTTTTATTAGTTATATTTAGTTTTGTAAAAGCAAAATCTTTTAAAAGGAATATGTGAATTGTAATAGAGTAATTGATTTTTGTGAATGAAAAAAAGTGGCAGTTTGCCAGGGAGGGAGAGAGAGATCCTTTTTGTGGGTATTTTTGTCGTTTTGTGGGCTTATAGCGGAATATTTGAATCTACAAGTTTGTTTATCATGCTTGCGATTTTATTCTTGGTTTTTAATTCTCTCTCTAAGACGGTTATTTAACGAGGTGTTAAGTTGTTGGTAATTTTATATTGCATCAGGATATGAATTCTAATTTAATCATGGACCCTGACTTGATTTTAAAAATCACTTGTTTTAATATCAATTATTAATATTTATTATCTCAAACTGATGGAGGGCACAGTTATTTTTAATTTTAATTTGTATTCAGTTTCGAATGATGTATATTATAATTTTAGATTTAGGTTTTAGCTCTAGGATTTTTAGGGATTCTAGGGTTTTTATTTATTTATTTATTTCATGAGTACTATTCACAATTATTGTTCATATATACTGTTCACGGGTATTGTTCATAGGAATAAAACTGTCATTACGAATTTTAAGTTAAGTTAGGATATATGAGTTAATGTATTATTTGTTTGGACTCTTTTGTACTTGAAACTTTAAATTATAATATATAAGAGGTATGTGGGCCTTGAAGGAGTCATTCCACATGATTTTTAAAAATTTAAAGAGAGAAAAGCTCATGCTTTTGGAACTCTACCTAGGGGTATAGATAAGAAACCCTAGGTTTCTTTGGATTATACATATTTGGCTTTGTTTATGTGTATTTGTTGACTCGAAAGCCTAAGTGAGCTAACACACACGTAGTTTTTTGTGTTGCTAATTTTACTGCTTTCCAAAGTTTTCCTGCATCAAATTGGTATCTGAGCCCCTTTCTACATGAAACGTGCTCTAGCAATGTACCTAGATTTTGCTGTTTTCAGTGACTTTTTGTTGATTATTTGCTTAGGATATGATATTTCGATGAATTCATAGTAGTGAGAAGGGGTCGTAGAAGGGGGTTCATTGTGGACCCATTCCGTAATCTCATAGATGACAAAATTGAGGAACTTATAAGGCAAGTTCAGCAATTGCACAATAATTCATGAGCCTTAATAATGGGCAAGACGGTGGTCTTTTATGCCAAGAGGATTTCAAGTATAAGCCTTTTTATTTTGAAGGATAAGATTCTTGATTTGACATAGATCGTATAAATAATCAACAAGTTGTAGATTGAGATTTACCGTCAATCTTCAACACATACTCTGATGAACAACAAGATTGTTTAGGGGATCCAATCTATGATAAGGATCAAGATGATAATAACGCCATTTTGGAAGAGGGTGAAGAATATGGAGAGAAGGCGGCAGGAGGAATGATCCAAGTCATGGCCTTTGAACATCTCATTAATATCAAAGAGATAAAGCAGTCAAGAAATTTAGAGGTATTAAATCACAGTATCGCAGATGAAACATGGTCAACACATACACCACAAATTGTAGCCTTAATTTCAAAGTTATATGAGTAGAAAACTAGGCGGTGAACTTAATCAGGTTCATCAAATTTCTCCAACCATTGATTGAATTGGTTCGTCTAGATTTAAGAGCAAAAGAAAGAAAAATAGATATAAAATACAAAATATATTGAAAATTTGTCCAACTTACTAGTTCAACTACCCAAAACTGGTGAAACATTAGTTTTGATCGGTTTTCATCTAGACTTGATTTTTACCTTGGACTAGACCGTCCAAGGCACCGGTCAGTAGTCATACTAGTTGGACTACCACTCCGGTCTGATCTTGCTAACTATAAATATTACTATATTTTTGTATACTAGGGCTTTAACAGATAGGTGCGGTTTGTATGGAGCCTAGGCTCTAAACAATCCAATTAGAGCGTACCTTCAAATAGTGTTGAGGAATGTGGTTTCAATACTGAAAATCTTTTTTATAGCCTTAAAATATATTTTTATATTTATTTATAAAGTTTAAAGCTTAAAAAATAGTATAGATTGAGAGATCTATGAAAACTTGAAAATCTTTAAAATTGATGTTCCAAAAATGTGTTACAAAATACATTATTTTCAAAACTTAGAATCCATTTTTTCCTCGTGTCTATGCATCTTGATGTCGAGATGATCAATTTGAAGATATTTAGGCATCAAAACAACCTCATATAGTGAAAGTTTTGAGGTAGGCTCGAATTTGTTTGTTTAAAGCCTCGGCTCTACATAAACTTTCCCCTTGACACATACATGCTCCACTTAATTAGAAATATTAAGTATACACATTCCTAGTCTATAAAGTATTGTTAAAATGTATCATGATAGTTACTACACATTAAGTTTTACCCGCATGCTTCTAGACCACTTTCACGTAGGTATCAGGATATAGAGGCTGAAAGCGTCACATAGGCGTCATGGGGTAAGGTATGCCAAAGTGCCATACATGCATCATAAGGTCACAAAAGCTCTCTCAAGTGCTACTCGGGCGTCATGGTCACCTAAGTGTGTGATCTGACCACAACGGTCTGAGCTTCCGCTTGAATTTGTATCCATCCATTTGCACCCAACCGCTGACTAGGTATATGTCCATTAGAATCTATGCTTCATTCCTCATCGGGGTTATTTTTTAGTCCGAAAGGCATTATTAGTCATTCGTATAATTATTAGTCAAAAGCTGTTTTATGAATGTCTTTTTTCTTCACTTTTTATTTGATAATACCTTGACTTGTAGTCAAATTTTGAGAAAATCTCTTTCCTAGCATCTTTTTATATTAGTTCCTCCTTATTGGGTAATGACCAATTAATATCTAATGTGAGCTATTATCATAAAGAAATGCACATATATTTTTTACCGGTTATGAAAGTTTCTTAATCGGTTGTCTTGCTATTTCTGAATATCTAGACCTCTAAGTTTTTCTTTTTTAAATCCTAATATAAAATTGATTACAATGTCTTCCAAGGTTATTTTGGAGCAGGAGCAGCCATTTTATTAGCACAAGAAAGTCTTAAATTAAATTAAAGTGTAAGACCAAGAGGCAAATTCCATTAATTTGTGTACCAATGCAATATCCCATAATATTATTATGCAATACCCCATAATATTATTATGCAATACCCCATAATATTAGTTATCTTTGGTTTTATGAAAGCAAACTCCTTCAAAAGGAGAACATGAATTGTAATAGAGTAGTTGATTTTTGTGAATGAAAAAAAGTGGCAGCTGTCGTAGTGACAGATAAGCCCTTTTTGTGGGTATTTTTCTACTCTTGTATTTGTGGCATACAGCTGAATACTCGGATCCGCAAGTTTATTCCTTTCGCTTGTAATTTTTTTTTTGATTTTTATTTCTCTGTTTAACATGTGGTTATTTTGCCGAGTGTTAGTCGCCAGTAATTTCATATTGTGTCAGATGGTATCAGAGCGAGGTTGATTCTTGTGGATCATGGTGTTCATTATTAAGCATCATGACACATAGACATGGTATATAGCCGGGTATCAGGACTCAATCCCTACGACGAGAACGAGACCTCCGAGATCTCCAAGTTGAAGAGATCAAAATTTTGAGAAGGCAAGTAGAGGAGTTGAGCCTTGGTGCAAAAGCTAACCCCGACACACTATGATCACGGTAGTGAGTAGTACACTATTTTTGATAACCCGTTCCATGAACACGAACTTAAGCCTCGTGGTTGAGAGAGAAAGCATTATTAGAGAACCCGACACCCGACACCCGACACACTAGTTTTTAGCCCGAAGCATTATTAGTCATTTGTATAATTCTTGAGAGGTAGAGAAAGATCTTTTATGAATGTCTTCTTTTTCAATTTTTATGTAGTCAAATTTTGAGAAAATCTCTTTCCTAACAACTCTTTATATTAGCTCCTCCTTATTGGGTAATGATCAATTAATATCTATTGAGAGATATTATCATAAAACAATGCACATATATTTTTTACCGGTTATGAAATTTTCTTAATCGGTTGCCTTGTTATTTTTGAATATCTAGAATCCTATAAGTTAGTTGTTTTTATTTTTCTCTTTTTTTTAAAAAAAAATCCTAATATAAAATTGATTACAATGTCTGTCAATGTTATTTTGGAGCAGGAGCAGCCATTTCATTAGCCCAAGAAAGTCTTAAATTAAATTACTTTACAAGCCCAAGAGGCAAATTCCATTAATTTGTGTACCAATGCAATATCCCAGAATATTATTATGACAGAAACAAAACATTATATTTCATTTGGAGCAAGTAACAATCAAAGGGGAAAACGAAGAAACAATTGGAAAACGCAGTAGAAGAGGGGGTAGGGCAGGGGCAGCGAGCTCAATTGCAAGCCTCCCGGGCGATGCCGAGGCGCGCGTTGGGCAGGTCGAAGAGCAACCGGTGGTTCTGTTGCTGAAGGTTGGCAATCACATTCAGTGCCAAATTCACATCCCCGGGTGTTGCCGCCATGGCCAGGCACGCGAGCGATCCCTCCGATGCGTGTATCAGCACATTCTCGGCCGGCAGCACCAAATCCAGACCCTCGAAGTGCAATGTCACCGTTGGCACGTCCATCGGCGCTGGGAAACAAGTGTCGAACGCACCCAGCGGAGAGAATGGCCCCGCCACCACTCTCTTGAACTCGTCTCGCACTGCCTCGTACACTGGAGCCACAAACCGGCTTATCACGGTCCCCGAGTCTATTATGGTGCCAGCGCCGGTTAGTGGGTTGAACCCCGGGACAGGAACTAGCAGAGCCCCGATGCTTATGGCAGTCAAATTTGCATAGTACAGAGAGGGCCGGTGCGAACTGGTCAGAAGTGGGGTGGTGCGTATGTGCTTTGGCTGGCTGGCGGGGCCGAGACGGAGTGAGCCAGAGAAATAGTAGGACTTGAAGCTTGGCAAGCAGTATGAGAAGGTGCGTTGGTAAAGCATGCCTGCTTGTGAGAGCAGTGATGCAGGGCCACGGCCAAGGCCCAATAGCCCCTGCGGCGGCAACGACCCGCCAGCAGCCGAACGCACACACCCAAATGTATAATTCGAGATCAAATCCATAGCCAGACGAAGCGTGTCCTGAGACAGCACCGCCGAGAACGAGGAATCACCACCATAGGATTGATTGAAGTAGCATAGACCACTAACGCATGATGGTAAGCGAGCCTGCGTACACGCAGGGACAGTACATGGGAGAGGAGCATAGGTTGAGGAGGAATTCGGCGTGAAGGAGGCGGCAGAGGGAGTGGAGGGGCATCCAGAGCAGTTGGTACAGGGGACCCAGGCGGCGTCATTGCTAGTGTCAAGTACCATGAACATGAGCTGGCCGGGAGTGCCAAACTTTGCACGCACTATGTAGTTGCCAGTGTGGAGTATCTGCTGCGCCGAGGCGATTGGGACTACGGTAGCAAGGTTTGCAAGGTAGGCAAGGCGGGCAGGGTCGTTGTTGGCCATGTGCATTACAGTGTCGGGCCACGAGGAGGTGGAGGGAGCGGCAAAGGGCGAGCATTTGCCATGGATGTGGAGGATTGGGAGGGTGTCGGCATCGTCAGGCCACGAGCGGCAGCTTTCTGCAACTACAGTGGCGGCGACGGAGGCAGATAGGAGGAGGACAGGGAGCAGAAGAGCCGTTGCCGCCATGGTTGAGATAAGGGGAAGGAGATAAAAGGGCGGTGTACACTGCATAATTTCTATATATAAATTGAAGGAGGTGACCAATTAATGGATTCTATGTATATTTTATAGACAACGAAAATAATTGTGAAATTTTTGTTTAGTCATCTTTTGAGGCAAACCCCCAATGCACTGTGTGGCAAAATGGTTTAATCTACCGAGGTTTGGGTTTAATCTACAGAAGGGTTTATCTATATCTAGAGGGGATCGTTTCTACAGGATCCCACTATCCAATCTACATAAGGGTTTATCTATGTCTAGAGGGGACTGTTTCTATGGGATCCCACTACCCAACTAGAAAAAATATGTTACTATTACTTTCCAGCCATTGGATCTAAAAGAACGGCTGGGATAACACCAATCAAAATGTCATTGTTTGGAAACAAACTTGACAACCGGCTCTCACCCATTGCATTTCCCTTCCCTATCCCACCTATCACGGACCCCATTCTCTATCTCTCACGCTATACTCAATGTCTTTGTAGTCTCATTCTCTCTCTCACGCCATACTCAATGTCTTCCTAATCTCATTCTCTCCCTAACCTATGCAAACCCCAACCTTCTCAATTGTTTTTTGTCACATCCCAAGTTTTATACCATTTTTTTTAAGAATGACAGTCTATTTTTAAACTATAAATAAAACAAATTTAGAATTTTTGCTATACATTACATCAAAACTAATTTTTCATTACTTTGAATATTTTTTCCAATTGCATAATCCATCTATCGATTTTTAGTGGATTACAACACCCTTAAAACAGGTGGATTTGATTTCTTAGATTGTTTGATATTACACCCATTATTCTCGTAACTGACTGCCTGGGTGAATTATTGTTCTCCATCTGGAGCTGCATGAGAAAAAACCATATTCTCCAAGGGTTTATGAATTACCTCCATGCTAGCTTCAGTCGTACAGGATCTTGATATCGTTTTTGTCTATTCATACAATAAGTATGGATTTAGAGTATATTCCTATTCATTTTTTTTAGGGATCATAACGATCTTGACATCGTTCTTGACTGTTCATACAATAAGTATGGATTTAGAGTATATTCCTATTCAGATTTTTTAGGGATCTTAAACCTATTGATCTGATACCAAAAATTGTCCCCCCCTCAAATTTTATAATACTAATATTCCTAAAGAGTGACAGTCTATGCTTAAAATATAAATAGAACAAATTCGGAATTTCTACTATACATTGCATCAAAATTAATTTTTTCATTCAGAAATTGTTAAACTTGTACAAAGTCTACTCACAACTCATATTAACATAAGGGTTTCAACAATTTTGATAGAACAAAAGTTACAAAGGCAAATTTAACCATGACTACAAAGTTCTTCCAAGCTACTCCTATTGTACATATGAACAATAAAGTTGCTATTATTCTGAAAAGAATTCACAATAATTTGATGAATTTGACTACTCAATAAGTGATCATCATAATCCTTTAAAAATCATGGTTGGAAAATATAAATATTTTCTAAAAGAATACATATTAAAACAATATGAGGAAGAGCATACATGGCGAGCAGTTTCAAATTCAGAAACACACAATTTTAACATAATCCAAAAGATTTGAATGCATATTGAAACAATATGAGGAAGTATATATATAAATCTTTTAACAGAAATGCATAGTTTCATATAATTCAAAAGTTTCACAAAGTACCCTACTGACGTCCCAAATAGATCACTTATATACCCCACCAGCATCCTGGATGGGTCAACTTAATCCTTACCAGTATACCGGATAGGTCCACTTATAGTCACCGACGCACCGGATGAATCCTTAATCCATTCCGGCGTACCGGATAGGTCCACTTATACGTCACTGACTTATCGAATGAGTCCACTTACATGTAGAAAAGAATACTATGATGCACATGGTTCACACCAATTGGTAAAACTTCTCATTTCAATATGGACAAATAAACAATGTTCTAGCAATCCTTGAATTCCAACTTAGAAATCCCTTACTAGATTCATTTCAATTTATTTGAAATGTTTCTTTTACACATTTCAAAAAACATCTTCTCAGCCATTAGATACCAAAATTTCATTGATTTATGATGTTCAAATTTAAGGAGGATGATGAACTAGCATTAACCCCAAGCAATGTTAGAATTGTAATACTTTACCCAAAAATCAGTTGCCTTACCCAAAGTTGTGAACTCAATGTTTAGCTAAAAATTACTAATTTTACGATCAAAGGCAGAGAGAGAAAGAGGTATACACCAACTTTAGAAAAAGAGATTGAGGTTCTTTTAGGGTTAAGGAAAAACATAGATTTATTTGCAGTTAGCAAGAAAAGAGAGGTGTGAGGAAGAGAGCTGTGGTAACCTTATTCTCTATTGTCAGTTAAGAAGCTCTCGTATCCCCGTAGACGTATGCACGTTGCTGAACCACATATATCTTTGCGTTATAGTTGGTTGTCTCTTTTTGTTGGTGTTTGTTTCTTTTTTCTTGCTTCGTGGATTGTTATTTTATTTTTACGTTTTTTTCCCCTCTTTCGAACCAAAAGCTCTTTTGTTTACTTTTTCGAACCACAGACGAGACTCTGGTGGGAATGCCAAAATTTAGAGTAATTTGGCAGAGTCCATATCAAATTGCTTGATGAGTTCTCAATCAAAAAATTATGGGGAAGTCCAATTGATTGATAACCTTTTTATTCTACTAAAAACCAAAATTCATCGAATTGCAATCCAAAGGTCCAGAAGCATCAAGGAGGGAGGGATATTATTGGAAGAGTATCATGGTGTGCCCGTGAATGGCTTTGGCTGGTTATGATCAGATTCGGAGTAGAGACATGATGTTATGTGTTTCCTTGGCTCTCTCTAGCATATCACGGGTACTTTGTCCTTTCTTTGTGAGATGGACCCACACGTTCTTCTTTTTGCAACTGTGAGGTCCTTATCTTTTTTGACAAGGTTATATAGGAAAGAACTTGAGACACCAAGCTATGAAAACCCGGCCTCTACTAGCTTGACCCAAGCCTGATTTCTAATTGTGAGGTCATTATCTATGAATGGTTTTGCAAATAATCAGGATTTTATATTGCATGTGTTTGTTTGGAGGGAAAGGAGGATCCCCTGAGAAAGTTTTTTCCTACTGGACTATTGTTTTCCAATGTTTTCTTCAGCAAACTAATAGTTATTGTGGCTGTCGGAAGTACTTTCTATGCCGTTTCCTGAGCTCTATGTACTATTGCGAGATAATGCTTCATACAACCTTGGCTCAAAAAAGGAGATGGTATCCTATAAAACCATTTATGTTTGTTATAAGGAGCTCAGAGTTACTCATAGCTATTAGATGTCAAATTAAAAGACTTGGGATGAGTCACAAAGTTTAACAAAAAAAGTTTTCGAGCTCTGAGTTTAGTCAATAATACTTAAAACTACACAATTTGAAGGTGAGAGACCAAAGTGATTACGACCTCCTAGAAGTAAATAGTTTATGTATATACTTTTACATAATAAAAACTCTCATACCAATGAAAAAGCTCTCTCACTAGACGAACTTTTGCAAGGCCCTTGAAAAGTGCCTCCATAAGAAACAAATGCGCCCTGGTTCACGTTTCCCATCAATCTATTTATTTGAAAGAGTTCTATCTAACATGGGTGCATGATATACGCTACAACTAGGAGACATCTATACTGTCTTTGATGATTAACAATGTGGGACCGAATGCTAAACATTGGAATGGCTTAGGCCAATCATCCATTTTGAAATTTTAACAACCATGAGAAATAGTGCATTGTTTTGTAAATCACCATGCATTGTGGCATATTGTTGAGCATAAAGTTTGATTAAGAACTAGTGAGCGGTACTTGCTTTGCATGTGTTTTTAAAATGCCGTGCCCATAACGTGATGTTCATAAGAATATAATAAGAAACAATATTAATAAGAAAATACGATTATAGATCTCTCTTTATGTTATTGAATATTGCACATTGGTTTGACAAAATGAGTAAGTTATTTATATGAGTTTTTTAATAATAAAATTTGATATAGCAAATGAAGTAATGTGGACATGCTATTAGCGTAATTGTAATTGACTCAATCATAATATATTTAATACTCATAGAATAAATTAAGTAATACTACGTAATTATTATTATATAATCATGTGTACAACAGACAACAACAACAACAACAACAATAACAATAATAATAAAATAAATTATTTTAAATTACAATAATATATAATTACATAATTTTTGTAATTGTAATTATAATCATTATCATCATCATCATAGCCTTTTCCCAACTATTTGAGGTTGGCTACATGAATTCTGGTTTACGATCTTGCTCTATCAAAGGCCATGCCCTTAGTAAGGCCATAAGTTCAGATATCTTTTCTCACTACTTCCAATAATATTCTTTTGGGCCCTCTTAAGCTTCTACTTGAACCAACTTGCACCTCCTAACAAGAGCTGTATTAAGTATGCGCTGCACACCTAACCTACCTAAGTTTACTTTATCTCATCTTATAACTTATTGGAGCCGCACCTAAGTTCTCCCAAATGTGATCCTTTCGAATTCTATCCCTTCTTACATTGCCACTCCTTCTTCTCAAAGTTCTCATCTTAGCTACACAATATTCCGCCCCAACAATGCTGGTCTCACAACTGTCTTATAGAACTTCCCTTTCAGCTTCATTGGTATGCGGCAATCACTTAAAATTCCAGTTGCACATCTCCACTTCACTCACCCAGCTCTAATTCTATGTGTAATATCATCCTCCATCACTCTATTTTCCTAGATTATTGACCCAAGATATCGAAATGCTCTCTTTTTGGTATTTCTTGACCGTCAATCTTAACTATTTCCTCGTCTCTACTCTTATTATTATTAAACTTGCATTCCATATACTCTATCTTAGTTATGTTAATTTTAAAACATTTAGATTCTAGAACATCCCTCAAATGTTTTAACTTTGTGTTGATGCCGATTCAGGTCTCATTGATCAAAATTATGTCGTCCGTGAAGAACTTACACTACGGTACCTCATCTTGTAGGTATATGGTTAAGTTGTCCATTACTAAGACAAAGAGCTCTGGGCTCAATACTGACCCTTGATGTAGACCTATTGTCATTGAAAACTTATTTGTTTCTCCAGTAGTTGTTCACACACTAGTTAGCGCTCCCTTGTACATATCTCTTACCAAGTTGATTTAGTATTTGAATGTTCATTTCTCTTACAATACTCACCAAAATCAATCTCAAGGTACTATATCATAAGTTTTCTCTAGATCAATAAAGAACATGAGGAGGAGGTCTTTTCCCTTCGCCCTAAACTTCTCAATCAATTGCCTTAATAGAAAAATAAGCACAATTGTTGACCCCCTGGCATAAAACTGAATTAGTTTTCTTATACACTTATTTCATGCCTTAGTCGTTGCTCAATCACTCTCTGCCACAACTCCTGTTGAACAGCTTGGTCACCCAGTCAATGCCAATCTCCACCGTGTACTTCCAAACTTCTATCGGATACCATCTGGTCCTAAGGCCTTTTATATCTTTATCATCTTCAAAGCTTCTTTCACTTCTGATATCCTAAACTTACGAATATATATGACCTCTACTCTCATTCATGCCAACGGTTCCTTCTACTACTGTATTCTTATTATGTTCATCATTTAATAATTCTTAAAAATGAACTCTCCACTCCTCATTGACCTCTTCATCCCTCACCAAGATCTTTTAATTATCACTCATACTACATTTAATATGTACAAATCCCTACATTTTTTCTCTTATTTTTGTTAATTTGAAAGCATATGTTTCACCTTTTATCGTTCCCAATTTACTATGTAGATTGTCATATGCATTAAGTTTAGTCTTTTTCCAACTATTTAGGGTTGGCTACTTGAATCTTGGTCTATCATTTCACTCTATCAAGGGGTATACCCTTAGTGAGGTAATAAGCTCCTATATCTTTTCTCGATACTTCTAACCATGTCTTTTTGGGCCTACCCGTTGTCCTTTGTGAGCCTTCTACTTGAACTAACTCTCATCTCCTAATAAATATTATAATGGGTCTGCATTGTATATGACCAGTCCACCTAAGTCTACTTTCTCTCATCTTATTACCTATTGTTGCCACACATAAGTTCTTATGAATTATTCATTTCAAATTCTATTTACTCTTGTCTTGCCACTCATCCATCTCAACATCTTCATCTCAGTTACATTCATCCTATGGATATGTTGTTTTCTAACCGCCCAACATTTCATCTCATAAAATAAAGTTGGTCTAATAGGTATCCTATAAAACCTATTCTTTACACCCTCGATTCTCTTTATCCCTTTTCGAAAATTACCTAGCCTACATGCTCTCTATAAATATGATCTCTTTTTATTTTAATGTCACATGTCCACCCCACAATTGTAGCTCAATACATGTAGAATATATATATGTGTATGTGTGTGGTGTGTGTGTGGACTTTTAGAGCATAAACTTATGAACTAGAATTTCCTAACTTAATTAGCCTTTATGATATAAAATTATAACCAGTGTTTTAAATATCGCTGATCCGAATCAAAACGTATCAATTTAAAACCAGAATCGATCAGGCCGATTCGAATCTCCTAAAATATTGGGAACTGGCTAGCTCATAGCTTAGGTTGGTTCTCTGACAGAATTGGCCAACCAGACATCGTAAAAAAATATTTTAAATTTCTTTATTAAAGAGAGAGGTGGTTGGGCCCATCCCCATACAATAATCTTTATATTTTTTTTATTTTCTTCAAAATTTTATAATTCATATAAATTGCATAGATGGTAGCCCACCCTCCGCTGTGGGGAAAGCACCCCTACACGCTTGCCTGGAGCACACACCTGTGTGTGACCAGCTCATATTTGTATCCCCCCTATTCCTCATCATATTTAGAATAACCCCCCTAACTCTCTGGAAAATTTCAATGTGGGACTAAAAAACAATGAGTAGAGTGAAAGAGGGAGAGAGGTGTATAATGAAAGAGAGAGAGAGAGGGAATATTAATTGCTATTAAGCCAAAAGATATTCTACCTCTTTCAAAGGATATGGCCCATTTACTCTTTTGGGTAAATCCTACTTAGAATTAATTTTAGAACCTGAAAATTTTGGGGACATAACCTCTTCTACTCATAGATTATAATCAATAAATTTTTTATCTAATTGCACCATCCATCCACACAATGAAGAAAATAATCTTAATATTGAATAAAAACCGTTTAATTTTTAGAAAGTGAGATTTACGTGTTAGACAACTCAAATTTCAACTTTTTTTTTAGAACAATCATCTTTTGATATTTAGGTGATTTCTAAAATTTTATATTTGAAAAAATCCTCTAGTCTAACTGAGAGAGAAGATATAAATTATATGCTCACAAGCCAGCATAGCATACATGCCCAAATTTAAAATGTCACAAGAATATATTGTTTACATTTTGATGGCACAACAAATAATTCCAGTGTCAAATTGGATTTTTATTGTCACATAATTATTTATTTCTTTAGATAACTGAGATATTGAAAATGAATTGTTGACTATGAAGTGAAATTAATGAACAACAAACACTAGCAAAAAACAGGTCCTTAATATTTACACATTTTTTGTAAAATAATGAAAAACTATAATTCAATACCTTTTTTTTTATTTGAAAAACCTAAAAACTACCTTTTAAAAAAAATTGTAGTGCTTTTTTAAAAAAGTTTCTTTTCATTTCCCATCACCACTCTAAGATTCATATTGGGCTAAATTTTGTTTCGGTGTGCTTTGATTCGAATGGCTTGAGTACATGTGGTCGCTCGATTTTCTTATTAGGCTCAATTTCATTACTTAAATCATGGGCTTGAGTGGCTCGATTTTCTTATTAAGCTCAATTTCATTTACTAGATTCAATGTTCGTTGAGTGAACGTGATGGTATAAAAGCATGGAAGCGTCTATCCTACATTGTTGAGCAACAAGAGGATGTAGGTGCACACGCGAGGCTCCCTTAAATAAAATTAAAAAATTAAAAAATTAAAAAATTAAAAAATTAAAAATAAAAGCCTTGCGTAAAAGTTACAAGCGTTCTCTCACTTTGACGAGTTAATATGGCCCCTCTATTAAATTTATGAAAAATTAAAAACCACCTATTAGAAGGAGATGGGCGTGAAGGGTGGGCCCCCTCTATAAAATAAAAAATAATCAAATTTTAAATCCGTTCTAATCTAGTCCTTCTGTTAGAGAATTAATACGTATCGGTTCCAACCGGCTGGTTTTAGGGAGCCTTGGGCGGATCCCGATATCTTACAGGATCTAAAATGGGCATGACAATTTTCAATTTAGATCGAACAATTGACATTTCTTTTAAAACATGCTATTTTCTAATAAGAAAAAAAAAAAACTCCAATATTTAAACAATCGAAAAACTCTCTTATGAACCTTCGCCCTTTCTCTCTCTACACTACAAGCCCCCCTTTCTCTCTCTACCCATGACCCTCCTCTCTCTCCAACCTGATACCCTTCTCACTTTCTCTCTCTAACCCATGAACATCTCCTTTTCTCTCTCTATCCCATTAACCTTGCGTCTCTCTTGACCCATAAACCTCTCCCTTTCTCTCTCTATCCTGTTACCCTTCCATTATTTATTGAGGTAAATATGGATAATCTGAGCCAACAGATTAAAAATATAAGGGAAAGTAATCTGGGCCACAGGGAATATTGAAAAATAAAAGGGCACTTTTGAAACCACATTTTTCAACACTATTTGAAAGTGTGTTTATACAAACCGCCCCCTATTTTATAAACTTTGGGGTTCGAGGGCCTCCCATTTGGGGGCACACGTGTTTTTCCTTTTACAGTATTAGTTTATTGACTAGGATTATGAAATGTATTAAAAACATAAAAACGAGTACCAAAATACAATTAGAGTCTTATGTGGACCGTCAATATAATAAAGGTTTCTATAAGTATAAAAGATACATACTTCTCTCATCTGCCTTCCAATTTAGATCAAGTGAGCCACGTATCGTTTGATCTGGATCCGACGCTTTAGAGTATGTTATTTTATTTTTTATTTTTTGAAAAAATTGTATGAATATAAAATTTGGTATATACCATCTTCTCAATAGAGCGCACCTAAAAAAATATTAAAATTTTTTTTTCAATAAAATATAATAACCAATATACCCTTTGAAGGTATTTTGGTCATTTGATTTTATTGAGAATATTAGTTTTATATTTTTACAAGTACGAGTTTAAGAGACGAGTGACACCCAAAATTTGGTATCAAAATAGTTTGTAGAAAAAACATTGAAAATAAAATAGTGTAGAGGGGCTATCTCAACCGTCTATTATGGGGAAGTATATAAGTTTGATGCTATAAAGAAAGCATAGAACGTTTTGCTATTAAATATATCCATTAATATCTGTCCATATGACGGGTCAGTTTCCATTTGAATAAAATCAAGAATTTATAGATCAGAATATTACAGAAATTTAGATTTAATTCTACCATAAGTTCAGTTGTCACCTATTCATAAGAGTAGAGTACAATCCAATAACAATTTATTTCTCATCCAAATTATATTTATAAAGCACAATTCCAAACAAGCTCATTGATACATTTGATTTAACCAATCACAATCATCAAATAGCTATAAACTTGAGATAGGTTACGCAATCATGCATGAGATTGTGCATTGCATACTGCATATTATGAAAAATGAATATTGAAGTTCAAATCATACAAATCAATTCAGTGATAAAAAAGAAGATCACACACATGAAGGGGCAGGGACAAATGAAGTTAAGAAGTAGAATTTTCTTTAATGATGATCACTGGACAACTTACGCTATTGATGCAGTAGTTGCTTACGCTTCCCAAAAACATCCTTCAAAAACCAAAAATCAATAAATTTTTAGATCCTTGTGAAAAAAACTTCTTTTATATAATCATGTGATTCTTAATTACTGCACAACAAACAATAATCATGTGATTCTTAATTACTGCACAACAAGCAATAATAGCACAGTAAATTGCTGCACAACAAGCAATAAGAGCACAATACTCATTCGTCTTGTGATTGCTAATCCATAGTTGTGCCAAACCATTTTTCACTCACTCAAATGTGGAAATAAACCGTTTTTCACTCGCTCAAATGTTGAAAGAAATTACCATTTTGTGCTCAATATTGGGAGAATGATTTTAACCGACTTGATTTTAACCATTCAAGCATCCACCATCAACTTTATGACTACCTCAGTTTTATAGCCATTGGCTTTTCTTTCCGACAGAATGCTTCATTAATGGTTTTTGGATCATAAATAAAAAACACATATTGATCAAATGCTTCACTAATGATGTTTGGTTCACAACTCACAATTAAAAAATATAAATCTAAGGAAAATCAATGCTGAAGAGGTAAAGGGATTTGTATGTATTAGAATGTTAGCCATAAGTCACTATCAATATTCAGCAAACAAAAATGAAAACTATTGTGCTCTATTAATTGGTCTCTATAGATATAAATCTCAATGGTTATTAATTGGTCTTATAGATACAAATTAATTGGTCTCTATAGATATAAATCTAAATGGCTCATGATGCCTTGTTTTCTGGTAACATTTTTGCTTGGGCTTCAAAACTCTAATCCTAATCTTAATATATTTCCAACATTCTCTTTCTCATTAATAAAAAACTAATTTCCTCTTATTTCAATCACATTTTCACCTATCGAAGCAGAATTTCAAAACCCTAATCCTTTAGGCCCGAATAATTCCATCTAGTTGAACCTGTAAATACAATAATATCTATTTATGTATCATATGATATTATATATAAATAAAATAATATATAAATGTATTTTATATATGAAAAATGCTGAGATTAACCCACTAGCTCATATGAATATATGAACCTAACAGTTCACAGATTGAATATGGGCTGATTTGATAGTCACGACTTTATTTTATGTTAAGTTTTAATTTTTTTTATACAAATCCAAATAACAGTAAATTTTAGACGCCCATTCTTCTCATCAAGTTGGACCTAATAAAAATATTTAAAAAATAATTCACAAAAAATAAATTGACCAAAATACCTCCAAAACGTTTCAAGGGTATTTTGATTCATTTATTTCTTGCAAATTTATTTTTTTGATATTTTTATTATGTTCTTCTATTTTTTATGAACACATACCTAAAATTTCAAGTTATTTGGATTCGTAAAAAAAATAAAATTAAAATTCAAACACGAAAGTTGCAAATTATTTTTTTGATATTTTTGTTAGATTCTTCTACTTTTGAAGAATACATACCTAAAATTTCAAGTTATTTGGATTCGTAAAAAAAATAAATTAAAATTAAAATATATGATTGTCAGATTAGCCCATATTCAATTTGGGCAGTTGGGCTCATATGTTCATATGAGCTAGTGGGCTAATCTCAATTTATAAACTTATTGTATCTTTTATGAAAGGCGTCTAACAATTCTTATGAGAATTTTGATAGATACTATTCTCTTATCCCTTTATTAGTTTCAGAAAGACAATCATTTTTTAATAATTCTATGTCTACTTTGACCTTTTCTTCTTTCTGGAGAGTCAGGATATTAAAGTCAAGGTCAGAGAATGTTGGTTCACTCCCTGATGGACTAGGATCATAAGCCTTGCATACGGGTACGTTAATGTTACTATTTGTTCTTGTTAACCCTTGTATTAAGGGCTTATCCTGTATTGATGAAGTAGAATGTCTGGAAGGTGCAGGCATTCGTTTTGGAGGTTTTATTATATCTTCAGAAAAATTCAATCTTGCTCTTCGGCTATAAATGAATTGGATTTCAATATTTCCATCTGGATATTCAATTATTTGATCTGGTTGAAATCGACTCTTAAAGAGAAAAATATTCCTAACCCCACCTTTGAGTTAAATACATTAAAAAATCAATACCAAACCTTCTATACGACAGATGAGAAGAAATACAAAGTATACATCCCCAGGGAAAAATCTCCAACTAAAAGGAAAGTTAAAAGATAAGCCTAAAACAAAAGCCTCTCCTTATAAGCTGGCCCCTAATGAGCATGGCCATAAAATAGAGATGATCCCACATATAATAGAACAAAACAACTATACAAACCTTTGTTTACAGTCTATTGGTAAACAGACTACCAAAATAGAAAACATAATAGGAAAATCTCAAGGAGAAGTACCAGATAAAAAGAAGGCAATACTATTCAAACCTCCTCCAAAGATAAATGAAGAAAGATTCAGCCTAAAAGGAATAAAGAAGAAAGAAGAATACAAAGAATTAGTTGATGAACTGATAAAAAGACTATACCAGTTAAGTATAAAAGATAAAAAAGGGAAAGGGATAGTAGTTGAATCAGAAGCCATGGTGCTTCAAGAAGATTCAATAAACAATGATGAAATATTCAAAATAGAGGAAAACTTCAAAGAAGACGATTCAAATATTAATAGGATAGATTATGGAAGGAAATGGAGGCCTACTGCCCAATCAAGAATGTACCATACTAGGCCAACCCCAGTAGATATACAGTTTGAAGAAGATTTAATTTCAAGTATTGTATCCTACTCGGAAAGAACGATCGTCAATCGGAATATCGATGGTATGTCTGACCATCAAATATTAGATACCATGAAGCATATAACCATGTATGCTATTGCTTGCAAGATAGCTCAAAATCATGACCAAGAAGTACCCAAAGCCATTGTCTGTGGGTTTACAGGATAGTTAAGAGGATGGAGGGATTTCCACATGAGTGAAGCTTCTAAACAACAAATATTAAACGCTACAACGCAGTGGACTGTAAAAAATGAATATAATCAAAAAATACCTCATAGCGAAAATGATGCAGCTAATACACTTATCTATACAATAACCCTCCATTTTGTAGGAAGTACTTCCTTATTAGATGCTAGATCGGAAGATCTATTATCTAATTTAAGATGGCCGACATTATCTCACTACAAATGGTATAAGGACGTTTTCTTTTCTCGCCTTCTGTCCAGGGAAGACAGTAGTGCAGATCATTGGAAGGAAAAATTTATAGCAGAATTACCTTATCTGTTTGCTGAAAAGGTGAAAAATAGATTGAAGAATAAGAATGGAGGAATAATCACACACTCCCTTTATACTTTAGGAGAACTATCTGCAGAAATTTGTGCAAAATGTCGTACTGATTTAAAGTTAAAAAGGCAACTCGATAAGCAGAGAATGAGGGGCAAAGAGAGAACTAGGAGACTTTTGCGAGCAATTTGGCTATAATACGGTACCTTCATCTGTTAAACCTTATAAAAGAAAAAATAAAAATAAAAAGGATAAATCTAGAAGAGAGATCTTAAGGATAAATTTACTAGAAAGTTTGTCCCAAAAACCAATTTTAAAAAAGGAAAGAGAAAGATTCCAGTATGTTATAACTGTGGGAAAGTAGGACCTTACAAGAACAAATGCAAAATCAAAAGGAAAATCAATGCCCTACCGCTTGAAGAAGAGATCAGAAGTCAGATATATGATATACTCCAAATGGAAGAGGAATCAGAAGATAATACTTCAAGCTCTGATACTGAGCCTCTTGTCGGAAGATTAGAAGATGAAAATTTAATATTAAGTAGCTCAGATTTAGATGAAGAAATGGAAGAATGTTTTTGCAAGAGTCTTGATACCCTCACAGATGAAGAAAATTTGATCATAGATTTAATAGATAAGATAGCTGACTCAGAAGCCAAAAGAGAAGGCCTAACACTACATACAAGTAGCTAAAACAAAAAAGAAGCCAGCCCCTTTGGTAAAAACACAAGAAGAATATAGTCTAGCAGAAATACTTAAAAGAATTAATAAAAAAGATATGGTCCATAAGGAACCATCCATTTCTGAGTTAAAACAAGAAATTAATGAGGTAAAATCTGAAGTACATCTTAAGAATAGAATAAGAATATTAGAAATGTCTGCTGACTTTTCTGAGGATGATACAAACGAAGAATTGGAATTTGATAGTCTCTTAAGGAACCATAAAACCCCTATACCTCCAATAATAGAAACCTCAGAATCTTCTAATTTGGCTGATAAACCTATACAAGATAATAATTATGTAAACCTATTAGATAAAGTTATTACTCAGAAATGGTTCACTTTATTAAGAATAATAGTGCAAAATGAATACAGCTTTCAATCCTAAGCATTAATAGATTCAGGAGCAGACCTTAATTGTATAAATGAAGGACTAGTTCCTACTAAATATTTCAGCAAAACAACTCAAATACTCAATACAGCAGATGGTAGTAGACTAATAATTAAGTATAAGTTGTCTAATGCTGCAATATGTAACAATGGTAATTGCTATGAAATGCCCTTCATTATGGTAAAAGGTTAAGCCAAGCTGTTATACTAGGCACTCCTTTCTTAAATCTTTTATATCCTTTGAAAATAGATAGTACAGGAATAGAATCAAACATAGAAGGTCATAGTGTAAAATTTGAATTTGTAGATAAGCCAAAATTCAGAGAGGTCAACAACATTAAGCAAATTATAGAAAATAAAAAGAGATTCTTATGTCATCTCAAAGAAGAAGTAAAATATAAGATAACAAATGAAAAGCTTTCTTTACTAGAGAATAAAAAGAGTATTGAAAATATCAAAAAGAAAATAGAAGAAGAAATTTGTGCAGATCTACCAAACGCCTTTTGGAACAGGAAAAGACACATAGTAAGTCTGCTCTATATAGAAGGATTTAATGAAAATAAAATACCAACTAAAGCAAGGTCTATCCAAATGAATCCAAGACTTCTTGAAGTACGCAAAAAAGAGATTGATGAATTACTCTAGAAAAAGTTAATCAGGAAAAGCTCATCTCCGTGAAGTTGTTCAGCTTTTTATGTCGAGAAGGCTTCGGAAAAAGAGCGGAGAGCACCAAGACTAGTAATAAATTATAAGCCGTTGAACCAGGTACTCAAGTGGATTAGATATCCAATACCTAATAAAAAAGATTTACTTGATAGACTTGTGGATGCTTGCATATTCTCTAAGTTTGACTTAAAATCAGGCTATTGGCGAATACAGATAACTGAAAAAGACAGATATAAGACTGCTTTTAATGTCCCCTTCGGACAATATGAATGGAACGTAATGCCTTTTGGGCTAAAAAACGCTCATTCGGAATTCCAAAATATAATAAATGATATTTTGAACCCTTATATGAAATTCATGATTGTTTATATAGATGATGTATTGATTTTCTCAGAAAGCATTGAGCAACATTTTAAACACATAAATGTATTTATAAATACGGTTAAAGCTTCTGGTTTGGTAGTCTCAGCTAAGAAAATCAGTCTTTGCCAAACAAAAATCAAATTCCTAGGTCACAATATTTTCCAAGGAAGTATTATCCCAATTGATAGAGCACTAGAAATTGCAAATAAATTTCCTGATATTATTCTAAATAAAACAGAACTCCAAAGATTTCTAGGTTGTCTGAACTTTATTTCGAATTTCTATGAAAATCTAGCATTGATGCTAAACCTTTATTTAAAAGGTTAAAAAAGAATCCACCCAAGTGGACGGATGAGCATACTATGGCAGTAAGAAAAATAAAAAATAAGGCCAAGGAATTACCTTGCTTAACATTGTCTAATCCTACCTCGGCGGTGGACTATGGTAAATTTTATTAAGTTATTAACCTTTAGGATATTATAATCATCTCTCAGTGTACTACTGATAATTCAATGGCTCTGATACCAACAAACAACCAAGATCTATTTTTTACAGATATTAAATATTTTAACAGATATTAAATAAAAAATCTAACATATCCAAGATAAACAAGTACAGTTATCAGGATAAATAAAGAGAAAGGAGAAATATCAAGCACAATCCAATTCGTATAAGTAATATCTCTAATCTTAATACTGAATACAAACTTTATTTGCATATTAAAGAAGTACCCGCAGATTGCAATAAAGAACTTGCAGAAAGAACGTACATATTACATATACAAAAACTGGTGAAGAGCTTCCACTCCTCAGGACAGTAAGTTGGCAAACTATTGATATTACAATCACACATTCACTCAATTTTTCGAGTGGCTAATGATACACCACCGGATTTACAGTATTAATAAAGAAAGAGTAAGAATGAAATGATGAGACTGGATGATTACTGGATTAAGAATATGAAAAGAAGAACTAGAAGGCTCAAAACTATTTAAAGAGAACTAGAGGGGGTTCAAACAGAGATATAATTTATCAGAACGTTTAGAATATCACCCGAGCTTGGAGTAGAGTGTCAAGCTGAGAAAGAAGTGCTCTAAAGTTTTGAACTTAGGCTCCTGAGCAGAGTTTTAGAAAGAGATGAGAATTAGAGAAGAGGCTAGGAAGAGAGTAGATGAAAGAGAACAGTGAGAAGACTCCTTCTTCGGATGATGATCTTATGCTAGGCGTCCCCTATTTATAGGCATCAGATCTCAAAGAGGTATTAATTCTTGTTCATAGGTCCGTGTCACCTAAAGGCTGAAACAGTAGTTTGATTTATCAAAAAGTGGTGGCCCAGTATTTCGATTTGGCTACAGGCTTGAACAGTGTCTTGTCGGTAGAATCTCCAAACAGTAAAAGTTGGACTATAGTCGTCGGTGGCTTTGTCGTATTAGCTAGTGGGTATCTGGGAACAGTACTTGCGAATCTCTTTTTGTCAAAGTGGCTTCGAAGTGTCGGCCAGCTAGGGACAACTGGCATCTAGTGGCAGGTGGCTTTAATAATTCTGATGATGACCAATAGCAACTTATTCATCGGGCTGGATATTTGAGGATCATTGGGCTTTTCTTCTTACTGAAAGCAGCTTATTCGGGCTGGATATTTGAGTATTATTGGGGTTTTACTGAGAAAATTCAATTGCTGGTTGCATCAATTCGCAGTCCTCATTTTCAACCGCATAGTCTTCATCATTTTGTGACGAGGTTGACATCGCTTCCCCTTTTTCTTCGAACGTTTGACGCAACTGCTTTTTTAATTCTTCTTTTGTTGCTTTATGGTTCTGTCTCTTCATTTTATTAATATATTCGGAAAAACTATTCGGGCTGTCTTCTGGTGCCTGGGTTGATAATTTTCTCAATTTAATATTCTTAGGATCAATGAGCTTGTTCTCATAGACGTCCCACTATTTAATATATATTTTCTTTCCTAGTTTTGGGATGTATTTCCAATCATTGGTAAATTATCGGATATTGCAAAAGTCCATTTCATAATCCAGAGAATTTGGTATATTGCCATGAAATATATATCGTGATCTATTTGAGGGTCTTTATTATTAAACTCTGCAAACTTATCTTGAGAAGTTTGTAGTTTAAGAGGAAGAATCTCTGTCCCGGATCCCCAGATCTGGAACCAATTCCTAAACCAATTAGGAAATTTTTCTACTATTGGCAATTTCATCTATATGAACCAGGTATGTGAATTATTACTATTTTGGAGGGAGAAAACCTTATGCCAGGCATCTATATATTCATAATATTTGTAGAACTTATTATTAAACTATGGTGCATGTAACTTTCTACTTCTTATGGGATCTAAGCCCCATTCTTTATAAGATATTACTTTTCTTATTTGGAATTTTGAATAAGCAAACTATATTTGTATTTCTTTGATAAAAATGTACTAAAGTGATAGAACCTATTTCTAGGAGAATCGCTTCGTACCATTCCCTTGTTTTATTACCATTAGAGAGATTCAAATTATTGATCAGATATATATTGGCAATGTTTACTGGATCCAAATCCCAGTGTTCATCTTTTATTATAATATCAGTTAAAAAAGTAGTTTCTATAAACAATGACTTTTCTGATGTAGGAATCTTTATTGGGCTAGAAGAGGAGACAAGTTCTTGGGCTTGTCTTTTTATGAGCTGGTTTGGGGTTCCTGGATAATTTATTATAGGTTTTCCTGATGATGGTGATGGGACAATGTCCATTTTGCTATTTCCTTTATTAATGTTAGTATTCATTATTGCATGTCTGTCTCTGTTGGCCCTATGAGCCAAACAGCCCAGATTGAATCTGGGTCGATCTGACGGCCATGACTTCATTTTGTGTTTGAATTTTAATTTTTTTTCTACAAATCTAAATTACATGAATTTTAAGTGTATGTTATTCTCATTAAAGCACATGTAATAAAAATATTTAAAAATAATTATCAAAAAATAAATTGACCAAAATACCCCTAAAACTTTTGGAGGTATTTTAGTCAATTTATTTATTATAAATTATTTTTTTGATGTGTTTAATAGATTCTCCAATTTGTAAAGAATGCACGCCTAAAATTTCAAGTTAATTGGATCTGTAGAAAAAAATTAAAATACGAAAAGAAGTCATGACCGTCAGATCAGTCCAGATTGTTGGGCTCAAATGTTGATATGATATGATATATATATATATATATATATATATATATATATATATGAATAATGATACTATGAGACCCTCCCACACCCCTGTGAGTAGGACCCCAAAAAATCACCATTAAATTTTAACACAGATCTCTAAAAAACCCATTCACCCAAGTCCCACACCATTGTCATAACTTTTTTAAAGATCAGTGTCAAAAATTTAATGGTAATCATTTGGGGTCCTACTCAAATGGGTTTGGAAAACAGTTGAAGTAAATAGGCCCATTACAGAGACTCAATTTTACTATTCCAAGCAAGGAATCAGTGAATCGCTTATGTCTGTTGTCCCTTAAACAGAGTAGGACATAATTGTTTAGTCCTGTTCTAGTTAAAGATTTTACAGCTATTTGAACAAGACCAATATGTAAATATTTGTATTCCTTTCTCTTATGATCTTCAATCATCCTTAGAGAAAGTAGTTGGAATTTATCCTGGGTTTCCATTACAGAAATACTTTATTCTATAGTTTTAACAGAAAAACTAGTCTTAAATTCAAAAGTACCTTTACTATATATATCTGAAACAGACATTAGGTATGTTCCAATTTTGAATTTGTTTTTCTATGTTATCTATTATTATCTCTTCACGGTTGTTTACACGTACTATGTTACAAGGTAATGAATACCTTATGTCCAAATGCAAGACAAATGGACTCTAAGGATCAAACAATATTTTTCCAAACAAATATGGAAAAATCAAACCTTGTAATATCCAAATCTATTGCATGCTCACGGTAAAATTACCTGAAAGATGGTCTTTGCAATCAGAAGCCCAAATTAAACCTCCAGAAAACAAAGATCGGAACAAATAATTGAATATTCTGATGGGGAAATAGAAATTAGATTTCCATCCTCCAAGAAAACCACACTAAGAATAGCTGAATCCAGTCTCAAGGATCCTCCAAGAAGTTCGACTTCTTCAATCCCACAATCAGAACATGAAAGATTACCTTCTCATAGACGGACTGTCATAAAAAGATTAAATAGAAACTCTAACCAAGTTCAACAACCAGTATACAAGGTTGAAACCCCAGGTTCTTCTGAAATAGAAGAACAAGAACCAACTCCCTCAGATCTAGATTTTGATGTCAATGTAATTCAAAAAGAAAAATTTGTAATTGACAAAGAATGAATTAAAAAAGACTTTTACTCTGAAGAAAATGGGTTAATAAGGGAATGGTTTTTCAAAGAATTTAAAGAGCCTCTAAGAGATGCCTTTCACTTCAAATTCAACAAGATTATGATAAAACAAAAGGCAACTGTAAAATTCTTCAAATGGTTAAAATATATAGCAAAGGATTATAATATTAAAATCCCAAAGTTCGAGGTAAATGTGGTAGAAAATTCTTTCCAAACTTTCCAAACCTCTAAAGGTGAGACGATTGAGTCTACACATCCTCCTGATGTCAGTATCAGACTCACTGCGGGAAAGTTAGGAGAAAATGTTGAGATTAAAGCGTCACCCCTAAAGCTAGGACCCAAAGAAAGTGATCGAAGTATGGCAAAAATTGATGGAATACCTCATATTATTGAGCAAAACAATTATACAAACACTTTTTTCCAAACAATAGGAAGACAAACCACCCGGATAGAAAATGCCATAAGCAAATTGAAACCAATTCCTAAACCCAGAAGCTTAGAAAAGAAAAAAGAAGCCGTCATATTCAAACCTCCTCCAACTATTGAAACAAGAAAATTTAGCCTACAAAGAATAAAGAAAAAAAAGGAGAATAGTGAATTAATTGATGAATTGGTCAAAAGATGGAAAAATTTGAATATTAATGATAAGGCTCAAATCTCTAAGACCCAAAAGAGAGATGTTCAGGTCCTGAAAAAGGCACTAGATGAAGAGATTGAAGAAATGGAAAAAGCTTTTAAAACTGAAAGCTTAGAAATAAATAGGATTGATTATGGAAAAAAGGTGAGACCGGTATCCCAAACTCGAATGTACTATCCTAGACCTACCTCAGTAGATCTACGGGTAGAAGAAGATTTAATATCACCCTCAGTTTCTTACTCGGGAAAATCCATAATAAACTGAAATATTGATGGCATGGCAGAAAACCAAATCCTAAATCTCATGAAACACATGACTATGTACGCCACTGCCTGCAAGGCAAGTGGAAATCAGGATCACGAGATAGCCAAGGCAATAATTTGTGGATTCAATGGCTGGCTAAGAGGTTGGTGGGACTTTCATATGGATGAAGATTCCAAAAATCAAATATTAAATGCTACAAAACAATGGATAGTCAATCGCGAAGATGGCCAAGAAAATATAGTGCATGAAGGGGATGCAGTTAATACATTAATATATACTATAACCCTTCATTTTGTGGGAAGTACTGCTTTACTAGCAGTAAGATCTGAAGATTTATTATCCAATCTGAGGTGTCCAATTCTCTCACATTACAAATGGTACAAGGATGTATTCTTCTCACGACTTCTGTCAAGAGAAGACAGTAAATCAGATCATTGGAAAGAAAAGTTTATTGCTGGTTTACCACATCTCTTTGCCGAAAAGGTAAAAACTAGACTCAAGAACAAACATGGGAGACTCATTCCTTATTCTTTGTATACCCTAGGCAAATTATCCGGAGAAATTTGTACTGAGGGGCTCGCATTGTGTACAGACCTCCAGCTTAAAAGACTATTAGATAAACAAAGAATAACGAGGAGAAAAGAGTAAGGAGATTTTTGTGAACAATTCGGATTGAACAGTTTACCCCCTTCAAAACCTTTTTACAAAATAAAATATGAGATAGTCAAGAAAAGAAAATTTAGACCTTACCAAAAGACCAGAGATAAATTCTCTAAAAAATTCTTAAAACGACGAACCATCCTTCAAAAACAAAGGAAAGAGGAAGATTCATGTTTGGTACAACTGTGGCAAGGTTGGCCATTATAAAAACAAATGCAGGGTCCAAAAGAAAATTAATTCTTTAGAATTAGACAACCATATAAAAAAACAACTATTTGAGATACTCCAAATAGAAACTGAAATTTCAGACTCTTTTGAATCAGATGAAGAAATGCTAATTGGAGAAATCAATGATGAAGATATCATTTTTAGTAGCTCCGATTCAGACTCGGAAAAAGACTCAAAAAAAGAAAAAGACGATTGCCAATGTAATTATTATAAAGCAATAATAGATATGAATGGTTTGAATATCAATACCCTCACAAAAGAAGAATATCTAATTATAGACCTTATTGACAAAATAATAGACCCTGAAGTTAGAAAAGAAACTTTAATAAAATATATCAATATGTCAAAAACCCTGTCAAGAAAACCTAACTCTTCTCTTGTCCCTACAAAAGAAGATTATAGTTTTCAAGACATTCTAAAAAGGGTACAAAATAAAACCCATAAAGAAAAAAAACCTTCAATATCTGAGCTAAAATATGAGATAAATGAAGTCAGAAATGAGTTAATCTCTCTAAAGTCAAGAGTTCAATCTTTAGAACTAGCTCAAAACCTAACCCAAGAAACAAATGAAGAAAGAAATATAGAAGAAGAATTTGATCAATTGATAACTGAGCATAATATCCCCATACCACCAGAAGTTGAAGATACCCTTCCAAAACAGGAAACTTCTAAAACTAGTATGAATATAATAGAAAAGATTCAAACCTGTGAATATATAAATTTGGTAGACAAAATAATAACTCAAAAATGGTTTACTAATATTACAATAGTAGCGCAAAAAGAATACAACTTCCAAACTACTGCCCTAATAGATTCAGGAGCAGATTTAAATTGTATCAATGAAGGATTGGTACCAACCAAATATTTTAGTAAAACTACTCAAATTATTAATAATGCAGATGGTAGCAAAACGCTCATAAACTATAAATTAACAGACACTGCAGTCTGTAATAATGGTGCTTGCTTCAACTTTCCATTCATAATGGTCAAAGGTTTAAGTCAACCTGTTATCTTAGGGACTCCATTTCTAAACATGCTCTATCCAATAGAGATAGATGATACAGGGATAGAAGCTGACATTAAAGGGCATAAAGTTAAATTTACCTTTATTGAAAAGCCCAGAGTCCATGAGATTAACAAAATCAAAGACACAATTTCTTACAAAGAAAATTTTTTATATCACTTAAAAGAGGAAATAAAATATAAAAATATAGAAGAGAAAGTGTCTCTTCCTGAGACACGAAACAAAATAAAAATTCTTAAAATGAATATGGAAAAAGAAATATGTGCTGATATCCCTAATGCCTTTTGGGATAGAAAGCAACACATAGTTAAACTACCTTATGAACCAGACTTCAGAGAAAGCAAAATCCCTACCAAAAGCTAGACCCATTCAAATGAATAATAGATTGCTTGAAATTTGCAAAAAAGAAATACAAGACTTATTAGAGAAAAAGCTTATCAGAAAAAGCTCGTCGCCATGGAGTTGTTCGGCCTTTTATGTAGAAAAGGCCTCTGAAATTGAAAGAGGAACTCCTAGATTAGTGATCAATTATAAACCTCTTAATAAAGTCTTAAGATGGATTAGATATCCAATTCCCAATAAAAGGGATCTCCTGGATAGACTAGTCAATACTTGTATATTTTCCAAATTTGAACTTAAATTCGGTTACTGGCACATTCAAATTGTCGAAGAAGGTAAATATAAAACTGCCTTTAATGTCCCATTTGGGCAGTTTGAATGGAATGTTATATCATTTGGATTAAAGAACGCACCATCTGAATTTCAAAACATAGTGAATGAAATCTTTAATCCCTGTACTAAATTTATGATTGTCTATATTGACAATGTGCTTGTCTTTTCAGAAACAATTGAGCAGCATTGGAAGCATTCAAACAGTTTTATCAAAGCAAAATAAATCTTTTCCAAACAAAAATTAGATTTCTTGGGCATAATATTTTTCACGGGAAAATTATTCCAATTGACAGGGCAATCGAATTTGCGTCCAAATTCTTTGATATAATCTTAGGTAAGACGGAATTACATAGATTCTTTGGCTGCCTAAATTATATTTTGGATTTTTACAAAGATTTAGCAATTAATGCATGACCTCTATTTTAAAGGTTGAAAAAGAATCCTCCAGCATGGAAGGATGAACATACTCATGCTGTGAAAAAGATTAAGACTAAAGCCAAAGAATTACCATGTCTAGCACTTTCTAGTCCTTCAGCTTTCAAAATAGTTGAAACAGATGCTTCGGAACAAGGTTTTGGTGCTATCCTCAAACAAAAGGTGAATAATCAAGAACAATTGGTTCGGTTTACATCCAAAACCTGAAACCCCGCTCAGCATAATTATTCCACAGTCAAAAAAGAAATACTTGCAATAGTCCATGCCATTACTAAATTCCAAAGTGATTTACTTAATCAATCATTCATTTTAAGGACAGATTGCAAAGCAGCTACAGACATCCTCTAGAAAGACGTTTAAAATCTCGTGCCTAAACAAATTTTTGCAAGATGGCAAGGTATTCTTTCTGCTTTTGAATTTACTATTGAACATATTAATGGTAAACATAATTATCTTCCTGACTTCTTGACTCGAGAATTTCTGCAGGGAAGACAAACAAGGCAAGCAATCCCGAAATCAAGCCATGGACATAGTTCCTAGCTCAGGCTTATCACTGGCATCCCCTTCAACATCGAAGTCCCTAATAAGAAAACAAATTCAGGACATTGACCTGTCCCCCTCTCAAAATCCAATATGCACTCAAACTCCTAGTGCAAAATCAATATATCTAGACATATCTTATATTCCATTGCTGGTCATTGAAAATGAACATCAATCCAAACATCCGACTGAGATAACTGCCTTATACCTCAGGCACCATATGCATCCAAATAATGGAGAAAAAACCAGAGAACGGTATGAGTGTATTCTCATAGAAACTGAATCAATTTTTATAGTCCATCACTCAAGAAACAATGACAACGAAATAGCTTATTCAAAATTTCAAATTAAAAAGATCATTACCTACAAAGAATAGGGACTGGACCCTTTAAAACCCAGAATTCTCAAAACAAAAGGATTTAAAATTAGATCCTACCATTATGATGAATATATGAAGGCTTGGGATGAAGTCTTCGCGTACCAAAATATGAAAAATTCCCACAGTTGGTACATACAGTTTAAAATAACTGACCCAAATGATTTCCCCAACTGGTTTAAAAATTGGTTCTCCATATGGGGATCCACAGACTAGATACTTCCAACAGAACTCCAAATTTCTCAGAGAAAATTCTCTGATTTTAATAAGAAAAGTTCAAAAAGAAACTTTCATATTTTATGGCCCTTATCAAATCCCATGGATTCTAAAATGGAAATATCAGATCTCATTAGATGACATGGACCGTTACGATTATATCCCATAATTACACTGCCAAATAGCCATTAAATGGTGGGATAGTTACAAAAATGACTCCTTAACTCCTAATAATATCAAAATGAAATCCATATCCCCTTCTCCACCTCCAAAAATAGATATTTCCTATTATGTAACCCTTCTTCAGCAACAACACCCATCCATGACCAAAGACGAGCTTAAGCTCAAAATCTGGGAAGCTCTTGAAGTCACAGATGACAACATGTCTACCCAAAGTGAAGACCCTGAAGACTATACTCCCCTAAATGAAGACAATTGTTATGGTATCAAATTTCCTTCAAAATGAAGAAATTTTGGGGGGCAAGCATAACCCAAAAGAGTAAAAAAAGCAACCCGTCATCATTACCGACAAAATAATATCACCATCATCGACAAATTGTAGCAGATTCCTCATGAGTGCGGTTACTGTAGCCACCAACAGTCACTGTACACTACCGACAAAAGCAACCGGTCATTATCACCGATAAAATAATATCACCATCACCTACAAACTGTAGCAGATTCCTCACGAGTGCGATTACTGTAGCCACCGACAGTCACTGTAGCAGATTCCTCACGAGTGGGGTTACTG
>NW_006497952.1:151863-163289 GCF_000471905.2 Amborella trichopoda | reverse complement strand
GAGAGAGAGAGAGAGAGGGGGAGGATAGAGAGTATTACCAAATAAAAATAAACCTAGACAGATATTAGAGATAAATACCATAATAATCGGTAAGCTGGTATTGGGAATAAATAACAGTTGAAAGAAATCAAATTCAGTAAGATTTTTTATAATGAATTTGCAAAATTACCAAAATAAAAATTGCAGAGAAGGACTAAAACAGAAAATAACTAACTACCATTCAAATCTCAGATGATATCGATAAATCCATTAGAAGAAATTGAATAAAGAGTGACCAATAGATGTCAAAGATTTACAAAGGAGTCAAATTGGATCAAACGAAAAGGGAAGAGAAATTCAAACCAGATGTCCATGTAAGTATCAAAGGATTACAACATCCAGAAACCCAAAAAAAAAAAAAAAGATAATTTGAATCATACAAATGGAAATATCGAGAGAGAGATTCCGGTTCGATAAATTGGAGAGAGATAGAGAGGGGGAGAGAGAGAGAGAGCAATTCAATAGATAGAGAGAAGGGCTTACTGGGTCCACCAAAGGGGATGCCACCTGGGTTGAGGCCAGCAGCAATGTTAGGAGGGGACTGAACGTGAAGGATTACCAGTTTCCCTGCATCGTCCGAACCTGGACTTGACGGCGGTCGAAGCTTTAGGTTATTGAGGGCCCATCCTAACGCATTCATGCTTTCCTCTCCGCCATCAACCGCTGCCACTACGCACCCTAGCTTTCCATCCATAGCTTCTCTCTCTCCACAAAGGAATCGATCATCAAAAAAATTTCTCTCAAATCTCAATGACAGAGAAACAAATATCTCTCAACAAAAAGGAATCCAGGATGAAATACAATCTCTCTCTCTCTAAATTACAGGACTATCCTCTTTCTCTCTCAATAAAATACAGGAATGAGGTTTCGCTTCCCCCTGCTTTTTAAAAAACCATCGAGCTGACCTGGAGGCGCACATGTGCACGCACGTGGGTATTCGGCTTTCGTGAATAAAACCGCAGAGGTTCTGCGCTGCAAAAATATTCTCCGTAAAAAATAAATAAATAAATAAATAAAAACAAAAATGAAATAGCTTATAAAAGATTTGATATTTTAAAATGCACAATTAAGGTGCAATTCTAAGATCTTTAGGAAATGGTCTTTTGATGTTAAGAAACTATCTAATCGATAACCTCGACATCAAGATTATAGATATGGAGAAAAAAAAGAGATATTAGGTCTTTAAAATAATGCATCTTGCACACATTATATGAACAGTCTATTTCAAAATTTTTATGGGCTTAAGAAAAGTAACAAGGGAAAAGTTCATATAAAGTTCCAACCTTATATCACTTCTAAAATCCATTGAAAAAGATTATTTTAATGTTGAAAACCCTGCAATTGATCATCTCGATATTGAGATATATAGAGATAGAAAGAAAATGATTTCGACTCCCAAAAATAGTGCATCTTGCAACATATTATCTAGACCCTCTATTTTCTAAGTTTTTATATAATTATCAATCTACCTGACTTCCAACTGGTGTCGGTCCAACACAAAAATGTGTTGGACTAGTATAAGTTGAATTAGAGCCGGTTCGACCCAAAAAATATGTTCAACTTCTATACAAGTTGTGGCACAAAAATGTATGTGACCAACACACGTTGAATATAGAGCTGGTCTGGCACAAAAAATGCGTCGAACTGGCTCTTTACAAGTTGTGCTTGTTCGACACGTTTTGTGTCAGTTTGGCTTAGAAAGATAATCGATAAGAGAGTATTTTGGTAAAAATAAATAGATAAACTTTTGTATTCGAGGGGGTGGCTGAAAAAAAGAAAAAAGTATTAGGATTAACACCTATGAGAAAATTTGCTTAAAAGCCTCAAATTTCAAGTCCTAAAGACCATATTAAGCCTAACCTAGACTCATTAGAATTGTCCCAAAGTTCACCCTAAATTGTGTGGTATCAAAAATGTTTCTTTTAACTCATTTTGTAAGAATTTGAGTTAATCTCAATTCTAAGATCAGCACATATTTAAAGAGTGTGGTATCAAACGTGTTTTTCAGGGGGAGGAGGGGTGTCTGAAGTTTTTCTTAAAAACGAAAAAAAAGTATAGTCTAGGTTTATAGACACCCTTAAAAGTTTCTCATGCGCCATATGGTCACCAAAAGTTGGGAAAGTCCACACAAATTCCATAATTTCCAGTTAAGTAATTTATCGAAAACTGCAACTATTAAAAGAGTACTCGAATGGCGCAAATCTCACCTCAACTTGATCTACGTTCATAAATTAGCCAAATTCCCTTTCCAAAGGAAAATTGTTTTGGACCGCATTTCTACATATGTGGTCCAAAAGTATAAAGAACCCATTTTAAAGATGGATGCAAATATGTGGTCCATCTAAAAACAACAATTGAAACTAACGGTCTAAATGTGTTATTAAAGGAATTATTATTTCTAATTTTTTAAAATTTATTTATCTTTTAATATTCATGATCTCCATGTTAGAGATTACATATCTTTAAAAATTAAGTCTAAAAATCCATCTCAAAAATAGATTTATTAAAAGCCCGCATTTCTACATGTGACCGCGTACATAACTAAAACTTGCTAGACTCATCAAATCATACATTGAACTCATGGTGAATATATTGACTCCACATTATCATTACTTGTCTGATAGAAGAGCTGTGAAAACGCGACAATCTGTGTCATGTATATGGAATTGCATGGACACTGTAGATTCATGTGACTTGCCATTCAAACCCAGATCTGACCATTGAAACCTTTGATGTACCGTCATTCTGATATCTACCCGTTCCACACGTTTAGATATATCCATCTTGAGCTCACGTGCCTTTTTCAGCTCTTTTTCATGTATTCTCATTACGAGGATCTACCTTCATGTTCTATAGAAATGGACACATGTGTTGACTTATGACACGGATGTGATATCAGAAATGTAAACTTAACACCAACATCTGAACATGATATGTTTGTTCAATAACTTATATGTTATAAATATAGTAAAGCATCATAAAAAATAAATTAATTAATATTTTAAAATTGTTATTTTATGAATCATAATTTTATTCATAAAATATTTATTATAGTCCAATGGCAAGGTTGGGTCAAACTACATGGAAAAAAACTAAAAACCATTAGTTAATTATTAATTCAAAATATTGCACCCTGATTGCATGGTTATTGAACAGGGTCTTAATGTATCCATCCAAAATCATGTGATTATAACACTCACACCTTTAATAGAAAATAAAAATATTTTTTTATTTTCTATTGTTCAAAAATATGTTTATTTTAAAAATAAAATATTATTAGTTGAAGAATGATATTTTCAAATAAATGCCAAATTCCAAAAATGAAATATATCTAGAAAATGGGTACGCCAGTAGACACTATATGGCACTGTCATATGTATTTTTAGAAGTGTCGACATATGTGTCCGTGTCCATCAAGTGACATGTGGTTCAACCCGTAGACACATGTGTCCATGTTGCTCTAAAAGTGGATATATCTAAAAGTATATCTACGCTTTCCACACTTTTAGATATCTACCCTTTCCACACTTTTAACAAGAGCCCTCTCTCCTGAGCTTTGCCTTTCTGGGTGTGGTTTTTATAAGGTTGCAACCGTGAACATTCCAATTATGGTGCACCTCCAAATTTTATCATAACATGCAATTTTGGTATACAAAATTGTTAATTATTAAGATTATCTCAAAATCTATTTTCATATCTTATTATAAATTTTTAAAATAAAAAAATGATTAAAATCAAGTAGATCCATATGGTGGAAAGAGCGGTTTTGCAAGCACCGTGCTATTCTCGTTTATTCATGGTAAGACAAGAAGGTGTTGTTTTTAGAGAGAGAGATACTGGATTACAGATTTTAGAGAAAGATAAAAAAATAGAGAGAGATCGGAATACTGATTTTTGAGAGAGAAAGAAGAAGAGAGGAAGGAAGCCTCTTGGAGAATTTAGAGAGAGAATGGATTATAGATTCAAAAGAGAGAGAGACAGAGAAGAAACATATTGATAGAAAAGAGGCAGGTAATTTCAATGTTTTTTTAAAAATATTTGTATAATAAAATAACTATAGAATGTAAACCAACAATTTTTATAGTTAGTTAGGTTGTAATAATTTTGGGTTTTTTTTAGAGGATTGGTTTTCCGTCAATTCGAGATTTTGGTTGTCATTTTTTCATCGATTTAATCCATTATTAATTATAGTCCATGTATGATTATATACTTCATCTATGATAATTCTATGATTCTTTTTTTTCATGTGATGTAAATTTAATAGTTAACATAAGGACATACAGGAAAAAAACATCTCAATATTCACATATTGATGAAAAAAATGAAAGTTAATAATGTAGTATCCTCATTTCTAATTAGATTTTTAAAAAACAACATTTATAATGAATTTTAATAAAATTTTTAGACTTTTTTTAAGGCTTAATCTGATCGATTCGGCTGATTCTTGATCCGAATCGACGATTCACTGATCCAGGACAGTGATCCGTTTTTTAAACCACTGCTCCATACACTTTCAAACCTGCAATATTAATAAGTGAACATATGATATATGTGGAGATATTTACACTACACTTCGTTTCATATCTAGAAATGTGAGATAGACTCATGCAACAAGCGCCGGTCCTCAAAAGATTACTAACAAAATACCGCATCTATAGCTCATTTGCTTTGTAATTTGTCTTGGGTGCATTGGTGGAAGTGGATGATGTTTTCAAAATTAAATTGACGCCTTAGACAACAAAAGAATCATCACAATCATTTATATTTTATTTAAAATTCAATAAAGTAGAAAATAATACTTTTTACATATTATTGTTTCTTTAATTGAATATTATTTATGAAAAACAATATAAGATTGAAACTTTAAATATAGAATTAAGGTGCACCTCAAAAGCCCATCATAAAAAGTTGTTTTGATGTTAGAAAGCCCTCTAATTGATCACCTCAACATCGAGATGTATGAATATGAAAAGAAAAAATAAATTTTGAGTCCTAAAAATAGTGTATATTGCAATACATTATATGGACCATCCATTTTCAAGATTTTCAAGTATTTATAGATCTACTTGATTTGAACAATTTTTGGAGTTTAAACTTTTATAATTAGATATGAAAATACATTTTCAAGCCATTCTAAAAAAAATTGACACCAAAATTTATATTTATGATAAAATTTGGAAGTGTACATTTATTTGATTTTTTAAGGTTGCAATCTTATACAAACCACACGGTAAATATAGTTTTATTTAACTATTATTGTGTTCATTACTTATATTTTTTTAAATATATTTTATTGTATTATTGTAGGAGGATGATCTCATGTCAACCATATCAATGTAATATGATGAAAACACACTTCTAGAAAACTACGTCTGTGGCATTTGTATGACTCCAAATTTTGCACACGCACTATCTTCATCTCAATAATCAGACTATAAATAAATAAAATTCAACTTGCACCCTGAATATGGCCAAAACTAGTTTCTTTAAAAAATGAATTTAGATCATCCACTTGGTGAATTTCAATATCTAGGTCTCTATAAATTCAAAATCTTTTTTTTTTTTCAATTTCAACAATGTTTTATCTAATGTCGATAAAACTATCTAAAAATTTTGAAAGGAAAAAGATCCGTAGATCTAAGATCTAATTGAAATGGATGACCTATATTAGTTGGGCTAAAAAGATACCTTTTATATTGTACTTAAATTATTTTTTGTGTGATTATTCATAGAATGAAAATAGTGTATATTTAAAAGTAAGTGTCAAACATATGGCCCTAACATAGTTTTTAAAGATTGTTTCATTATATTATTATAGAACAATGAAATCACTCCCAACTATTGTAATATGATTTGACTATTTATTTCATTACTTGTATGATTTTTCATTATTTAAATAATAAAATATTCTTATCTAATAATATAATATATAATCTTTATATCGAAAGTAAGAATTATGCAATTAGTGTAATAAAGTATACAACGACTTTTTAGGCTTTCTTATCTCAAACATAAATATAAGGAAGGTTCAACCTTCAATTCCGATAAGGGTCTACCTTCTATAATTTGGTAGGGCATAGTGAGGGCCCCAACCGCCACAATGAGGAACTTTTGAGCCTCAAAACCTAGGGCCCAGCCGGGATTGTCATTTATGCGGCCCTTAAGTTTTGGGTCAAACTAGCACAACCAACCCTTAAATCCGGCCTCGTACCGGACTAAGTCCTACGGAGCTAGTTAGTTTCCACCTACTTAGCAACCTTAACTATAGATAAAGAATGCGGTTTTTATAAGGTTGCAACAACCTTAAACAATCCAATTAAGGCGTACCTCTAAATTTTATTATAACATATAACTTTGTTATAAAAACTTTCTAAGATTATCTTAAAACCTATTTCTAATCTAATTAGAAAATGTTAAACTCCAAAAATGGTTAAAATCTAGTAGACCTATAAACATATGAAAATCATGAAAATCGATGTTCTAGATAATGCGTTGCAAGATGCACTATTTTTTGGATTCAAAGACTTCTTTAAAAAAAACCTTAAAAGGACCATTTTTTTCTGCTTACACTAGCCACCTAACGGATGCTTTTCCTGAGTCAACTTCAAAGGTTCTTTAAGGTCTCGTTTGTTTGCAGGAAAATTTAGAATAAAAAATATAACGATCCTAACACTATAGCAGTTCTGCGTTTGGCGGCGCAGGAAACCAAAACTGCATGCCCTCCCTAATGGAGGACAAAATAAGTTCTTTGCAAAAGCAAAGTTTATGCTAAGAGAAGAGAACAACGCTCCACTTTCTGACTATCAAAGAATAACTATGAACTCTGAGTTTGAAATGGTGCTTAATCTTCTACTAACGAACTGTTATAAATTTCCAAGAGACGAAACTCAGACTTTACCAAAACAGATTAAACTGATCCCTTTTGTTTCAACAAGTGGATCTAGAGACATGAGATGCCCTCTGTCTTTGAGGTATTTAATGCCTCTAGCTTAAAGAATTCAAGATGCAGTTGGATCGCGATGAGAATGCCCCCAAGAAATAACCAGGCCCATTGAAGCACTATACAAACTTGTCTGAGTTGCAAGCTCAAGAAAAGTCACTTAGGAGCACATATTTTGTAGCTTTGATTTGTTACCAACAGGAAGAAACTTGGTTAAGAAAATCCGAGGCTATAGAGATTTTTCGGTAACAAAACTCGGGCCAAAACAAAAATGGGAGAGAGAAGAGATCAACCATGATATCAAATAGGATATATGTAAGAGTGTGGTCTAACTGTAAACAATCAAATTAAGGCTCATCTCCAAATTTTATCATAAGGTGTAATTTTAGTATAAAAAATTCTTAGAATGAATGAGAATCAATTTTCATCTCTAAGGATAAAATATTAAACTCCAAAAATGGTTCAAATCAAGTAGATCTATAAACACATGAAAATCTTGAAAATAAACGGTCCAGATAATGTGTTGTACGATGCACGGCTTGAAATCTTTTTGTTTCTTTCATATTCATACACTTTGATGCTGAAATGATCAATAAAGGGTTTTTTTAACATCAAAATAACTTTTTCTTATAGATTTTTTAGGTGCGCCTTAATTCTACATTTTAAAGTTGTAACCTTCCAATATTATAAAAGGGTATTGGCGCAAAAAATTATTGAGTGGAGAGCAGGTGAAAATTTATTTTAAAGTTGTAACCTTATAAGAACTTTTCCCTAGTCCTTATGAACACTGTATATAAAACTAATTTATTAGAAGAAGCGACTTTGCTTTCATATTTCATATAGGTAAATATATGGATTATGCCATATTATTATATAACCTTTCTTAGGCTCATCATCATCTAGGAATATGGACTCATTAAGAGAATAGATCAACTCCATAAGTTCCAGTTCCTTGCACCACATAGCATTTGATGGAACAAAAAAACCTATAATTTTCATAAGAAGGAATTGTGGTGCTTCAAGCTTGTCACACAAGTGACTTGTTATTCCCTTGAACCTTGGACATAGGAACTCCTCATCTACCAAGAAACATGCCATCACTTTATGATTCATCTTACATTGAGTTCAATACCATCCTTCTGACTGACAAGGTCCTTGACAGATCCACCAAGTTCTGGTTAGAGCTTAAATAATCCACTATGATTATGTCATATTTGGGTAATAGATTAAATTCAAAAGTTAGTATATTCGTAGTGCCTTCAATCCATGCAATGTCACTACCTATTATAGGAATATCATCTATAGACATGCATACAATGAATATATCAGCATTTAAAACTTTGTTAAGAATATCATCTATAGACATGCATACAATGAATATATCAGCATTTAAAACTTTGTCATGTACATATCTATCACTACCACTGATGTAGAATTCATGAAAGAGGATTACTCCAAAATTTTTATGCTGCTCTTTTAGTACTTATTTCAAATCATATAAGGATTTTGCAAGTTTAGATGTGCCCCTTTAGAACAAATCCTTCAGATTGCTTCATGTACATTTCTTCAGTTTGTTCGCACTTCTGAAATGTCGTCTCAACATTTACGAGGTGAATTTCGGGACAATCTATCAGAGCCCATGCAGTGAGTACCTTTGTTGTTCAAGCCAATTCGACATATCTATCGAACAAGTTAAGACCTCCTTTATACCTAAATCCTTAGCAATCAGTCTACCTTTGAATTTCTCAATGCTACCTCTTTCCTAATTTTATTTTTTCAAAACTCAGTTACAACCCACAAGCTTAGAACCAAGGGGCAAATCTCTCTCAAGTTAATATTGGCCAACAGAGAACCCCATTCATCATTGACAAGTTTTAAAGTCAAGGAGCCTTACATTGGACTTAGAGTCAAGGAGCCTTACATTAGCCCAAAATATTGAGCAATCCTAAATAAGATTTACTACATTTCCAGAGCCTAAATGATACAACATTGGACTTAGAATGTCAATCTTGTTCAAATATAGGATCAAACATTAAGGATTCTCCCCATAAAAATAGCAAGGAGACTAGAACTGATGAGCATGACATTAACCATGTCATATGTGTTCGACTCTGTTCTGGCTCAGCCATTAAGGTACAATGTTTATGGGGTTTAGGGGCAGTTATTTAGTGCAAAATCTATTTAAATATCTACCACCTCTATCACTTATACGAATTTTGATTTTCAAATTTATAACTGGTTTTCAACTTTAGTTTTGTAAATCTTGAATATATCAAACGTTTCTTCATTATCTTGAAATTAAGTAAACATGAATGTTATCTTAAAAAATAAACAATAAAATTCATAAATTATTTCTTGTCACCACAAGTTTGCATATATCTAAGATCAGAAATATAATCATGAAATAATTCCAAAATAAACTCCTTTCCACATAGGAAAATGATTTTCTTATGATTTTAGATCATACACGCACAACCCCAAAACAAAAACGAAAAAAAAAAAAGCATAGAGCATTCTCAATCAGTTCTCTCACACTTCAGAATTAAATCAAAAGTACCAATTTTCTTTAATAGATAAATTAAAAGAATCAACCCAGTAAGAGTAAGATGATCCACCCATTTCATTTGACAAATTAAATTTAAACATTTCATCACAAGTGCATTCCATACCAACAAATACACCATTCTTTTATAATATGGCCTGAAACAATATATATCAGAATATAGGCCAACACCAAGTTCTTCTAGACTTCAGGAGTGATATGTATGAAGAAGAGTGACGATATTACCGATCATGAGCTTCAGTCCGACCATCCCTTTTTCCACTACTTTGGCAGAGAAGGAGTTGCCCATAAGTCCCACACTTTACCATTTTATAGGTTTATTATAAATGTTTAGCCTCTCCAGCGTCTACCTGATAATTCTTATTTACTTATTTATTCATATCTTTCTATATATGATGAGGCTTAGCCATTTACTACTAGAAAGACTATTCAAAATTTCTTGGTGATTTCTTATGAATATTTATCCCAAAGAAATTGGCCACATACTTGTAGACCCCCCTCCCCTTCTGAATTTAATTTTATATCCGAACTCTTAAATCCTGGAGTACAGTATCCTAATACACCACAGGACATACTAAACCATTGTCATGCCCAAATCACAGTCCAACCCATAATATCCCTGGAATATTTTATAGATCCCAAATATCCAATTTTAGAGAACCTAAGTATTTCAAAAATTTCCTAATTATCTTGAATATCCTATTTTAGAAGCCAAATATTCCAAAACACCCTAGACAGGCATGTCAACATTGCAGAATCTCCAATTAGGGAACTAGATTTTCAAAACTGGCAATTTACATAGCCTGAAAGTAAAAATTCATGCAATGCAATCCTTCTAGAAGCATCCAAATTCGATCATACCACTGCCCTTAGACTCAATGCGATGTTTTGATCATTCCTGTAAAGGTTCTGAACTGAGTTCTTTTTCACACTGCAAACTATCGCGCGGAGGAGAGAGGCCTACATCGGGAAATGTGGTGCACATTAAGTGGCCCCTCTTCACTAATTCAGACCACCGTTTTCCTGTTTTAGGGTGTATTTTGTCTATATAAGTCATATTGTCAATCTTTTCAACATCCGGAGACCTAAACAGAAACCTTAAGCCTAATTTCAATCATACAAACCAAACAACACCCAAACCCTAGCTTTAGGCCATTCAAACCCTAGCTCTAGGATCCTGCCCCTGCCAACTTCAAATATTAAAAATCAACCTATTTCAGTAATCCAAAGCCCTAGATGTGAAGTTCCTAGGCATCTTTCCCTTTCCCCAAGGTACTTTCATCAATCAGGATCCTTAACTTGAAGGTCGACGATGAATGACTCATATTTACTGTCTGATCCAGGCCCAACTCTTAGCGTTAGGCCTGAGGGCCTGATTTCCGGGTTATTTCTTTCTTTTTTATTTTCTTATAATTATTGCTTTGCTTTATTGTTTCCTTTCGTTATTCAGTTTTATTTCAGTAGATATGTTCTTCATGATTCCTTCAATCCTCTCTTTATTTTGATTGTTATTCATCTTTACTTTCTCTGTTAATATCTTTATTCTATTTTGCTCATCTTTATTTCTACTTTCTTGTTTTTTTTTTTTTTCTTTAGTAGATATCTTGTTCTTGTTTTCTATTTCTTTCTTTTTTTTGCTTATTTTGAATTTCGCACCACCTAAACTGATTGGTCTACAAATTTACAAAGAATAGATCTATTGACTTATTTAAATAACTAAGTTTGTGCACGATCTTGGACAAATCAGACTTCTCTTAGCCTGGTCAGCATCGAATTCGCGTGTAGATGACTACTAGGCCACACTACAGTAGTGAATACATGTTTGTCATGGGCACACGCATTGCAGCCTGTGTTGTCCAATGTGGTCTTGTGGACCACACAGCC
>NW_006497952.1:114188-124192 GCF_000471905.2 Amborella trichopoda | reverse complement strand
TTATATATATATATATATATATATATATATATATAGGGAAAAGTCTTCCCAATACCTATAGGCAAAAATGAACAGTGATTTCACCTACCCTCAACACCATCCAAAGTTCATCTCACGGTCACGATTATCCAGTAATGTTTTTTTTTTTCATTTTTTTCTACAAATCGAAATGATCTGAAATTTGGAACATACATACATCTTAGTAAGGTGCACTAATAAAAATATATAAAAAAATATTTTGCAAAAAACAAATTGGTCAAAATACCCCCGAATTTTTTTATAGATATTGTGATCAATTTTTTCATGTAAAATATTTTTTTGATATTTTTCGTAGATTCGCCTACTTTTGAGGAACACACGCTCTAAATTTTAGATCATTCTGATTAGTAAAAAAAATGAAAAATGAAACACTACCTGACAATCGTGATAGTGCGATGAACTTTGAACGGTGATGAGGGTAGGTGAAATCACTGTTCATTTTCGTCTATAGGCGTTTTATAGTATCTTCCATATATATATATATATATATATAAATTTATTGATATAGAATAATTTGAGAAGTAATTAAAGTATACTGGACCACTACATAGACTAGATTCTACCATGCCTAATAAGGAATCATTAAACTTATTATGTCTAGTATCTCTTAAACATATTAATATTGAATTATTAAGTCCTAACCTGGTTAATGGTTTAATAGCTACTTGTATTAAACCTATATGAAGATAATTGTAACTTTTATCATTATGAGATTGTATTATTTTATAAGTTAATAACTGAAAGTCTTCCTGGGTACTTGTTACTGATAAAGTTTGTTCTACGGTTTTTATAGCATAACCTACTTTGAAGTTGAAAGATCCTTTCTTATATATATCACTTATAGGGACTTTAGGTATATTCCAGTTCTGTATTTGTTTTTTGATACTATCTATCACTATCTCTTCTTTATTTTTTATCCTTAGAGTATTACTAGTTTGGGGTAATGCTTTATTTGATAGATTCTTAATGAAATTATCCATTATTAGGTTGCGGAGGAGTGCTCTTAGCTATCTCTTACGTCTTTTTGACCTCAGCGGCTCTCCTGGCCTTAACGGTCTTTTGACTGGATGCTTTCTAGCCTCAACTCTTGCACCAACTTTCTCTAATGAAGGAATTTAATTAGGTTTCTCTCTCCTAAAGTATTACTCTTAGTAGCAATATTCTTTGGATACTATTTAAAGAAGACTATGGTGTGGCTCTGATACCAATTTTCCAACCCAAATAGTCTAGCAGAATATATTACCATAATGAAAAAGCAAAATCCCAGAGCCACCAAAGAGGAGCTAGAAAAACAACTAATGAAAATATTTGAAGAAGAGGCAGAAATTGCCCAAATTCATGATGAATCCAGCACACCAAGTACTCCCGAAATAGAAATACCACTTGATACACCAGACCCATCAGGACATGGAATGTCTCAGAAACATACCTTGTATTAACCAATCAAACCAAGGTGTACATATCTACAATAATATTTGTGATATGACAAAAGGCAAGCAGATGTGATGTGACAAAAGCAATGTGACAAAAGCAACATATCTTCAATATTTGTGATATGACAAAAAGCAAAATAGATGTGACATAAAGCAAGACAGACAAAGGAAGATGTGACCCAAAGCAAAGTAGATGTGACTCAAAGCAAAAGCAAAGTAGATGTGACCCAAATTAAAGATGCTCGAGCCATCGACAAAGCCACCTGTCATCAGAAAGATTCCACCTGTCTTCACAATCACCCAAAAGATGCTCCAGCCATCTCATCAACCTATCTTTTACAACCAAAGGAAGATTCCCGAAGATAAGGACGAATGATCCTCTACGATCATAACCAACCACGTGTCAACTACTTGGCACCCACCTATATCTCTTACTTCTCTATAAATGGAAAAGGCCTCCTCAGTTCAAGGGAGGGGAAAAAATTCAGAGATCAGCTTCTCCTCTCATAGAACAACCTCGCTTCTCATCTCTTCCCATTTCTCTTCTTCTTTTCTAAAAACTATCTATGTGTGACTGTAACGTCAAAGCCTTATCAGAATATTATCCAGACGAGTGGAAACTATTTTGCAGTTACTGTATCTGCACTATGTAAGTTTTGTTTTATGAGTCGTTTTAGTTACTGTATCTACACTATGTAAGTTTTGTTTTATGAGTCGTTTTGATTTTTATAATTGATAAATTTGAGTTTGTAACAGTTAGTTAAGTTTGAGTCTGTAACAGTTTGTTATTTTCAAGTTTGCTTCAGTTTGCTTCAGCTTGCTTCAAGTCTGTAACAGTTTACAGTTGTTATGATTATACGTGTTGTATGTAGCATAAAAATATATCGAACTACTTATAATACATGGATTACTATTGATATTACTCCTATATCTCTCATAATTATCATAGTATTAAGTTTCTATTTCGGTTATCTAAGATTGATAGTATAGAATCTTTATTAGATCTTTATTAGATCTTGGTTAGTATTATTAGAAGTATTAAGTCTCTGTTTCGATAGAATCTTTATATATATATATATATAAAATTTTCATGTACTCCCATGTGCGTACCGCTACAGTAAACGCCCAACAGCCCAGATCGAATCTAGGCCGATCTGACGGTCACGATTGTTCGAGAGTATTTTAATTTTAATTTTTTTCTACAAATTATAATGATCTAAAATTTGAGCGTGTGTACATCTTAGTGAGGCGCACCTAATAAAAATATTAAAAAAATAATAATTCCTAAAAAAAATATTGATCAAAATACCTCAAAAACTTTTCAGGGGTATTTTGGTCAATTTATTTCATGTAAAATATTTTTTTGATATTTTTCATAGATTCTCCTATTTTTTATGAATATATGCTCCAATTTTCATATCATTCTGATTTGTGGAAAAAAATGAAAAATGAAACACTATCGAACGTCTGTGATCGTCAGATCGGCCTAGATCGACCGTTCGGCATTTACTGTAGTGGTACACGAATCAGTGTATTGTAGCACACACACACACACACATACACACACACACACACACACACACACATATATATATATATATATATATATATATAAAGAGAGAGAGATACAAAGATATAGACATCAAGGTTTGAAAATTCGATGCTTCGGATCGAAATCGTTCGATGCAGATCAAGAATCATCAATGGCAATCTGGTTCCCGCCATATATCGGGAACCGACCAAGTCCCCCCCTCATACATGTCAGATCTCTGACAAAACCTGCAGATTTTGTCAGACCTAATCTCTGTTGGTTTCGATCCAAACCAATTTGAATAAGAAAACCTGGGTAAATACATTGTTTAAAAAAATTCTTTGTAAGTACACTTTTGAAAATAAAAAAAAATAAAAAAACAACAGTTTACTTCTCAAAAAATAGGTTACCTTTACATAAGCCCCCCAACCAATACTCCACATGTGGGACCACACTCACCAACTTGGAAGACTTTTATAGATGAATAGCTTCATTGAATTTTTAGCGTGAGACAAATTAGTCTCATTTTTTCACCACGCATAAAAGAAACTTTGGAGCTACGAAAACTTTGGCGTCTCTCTCTCTACTAAAAGCCTAGAAATTCCCCCAAATTTTTTTCACCACAAACACTCTCTTCCCGCCAACCCCCATCCATCTCTCCCTCGCCCCACCCTCATTTGCCTCTCTCTCTTACCCTTTTGCCATATCTCTCTTTCTCTACAAACAATCAATTTCGTTAAATATTATCTCTTTTTCTACTAACAACATCTTCTACTAAATTTATTTTATATAGTTTTTTTCAAAAATCAAAGCTTTTAAGTTAATACAAAAATAAAAAAAATAAATTGAATTAGAGAGATTCATTTTATTACCATGCATTTGAAACTTTATTTTGATTATAAAATGTATTTAATTGACAACAAATAAGACAAATTTTTAATATTTATATATTTTTGACACAATAATGAAGAATCATAATTCAATTGACGCTATTTCTTTTAAAAACCTAAAAAAAATAGGTTTTTGATAAATTACTTTTAAAGGCTTAAATTCTCTGATTCACAATCCAAACCATTTTTGGGTGGCTGATCCAAGTCACCTACCCATTAACCTTGATAGAGATATATATATATATAGAGATATAGATTATTTTTCAATTAAGTATTTATTGATAGACAAAAAATAAAAAATAAAATCTGTTTTTGACCCACGGATGACACTAATAAACTCTGGAACATTCAAAGTGCTTGTAAACATCCACAGCACCTGGACCCATTATCAACCGTGACGGTCTCCATCGGCAAATTTTGAAATCCAACTCCAATCTTTCGTATTCAGTCGTCACGTATTCGGGATCAACCAAAATTTCGGCGAAAATAGGGTGCGCACCCGAAAACGAAAAGAATGGAATCTCCTCCTTGGACCGTAACCACTTCACGACACTTCGCACGTGCTGTGGAGTTATTTGAGACTGAGAAAAAAGGCAAAGACTTCGAGGAACGAACTTCAACTGGTGCAAGGTAAGCCATCGTAATCGATATATAGAAATGACGAAAATGCCATTACTTACAATATGGCAAACGCGTCCAAAAAATAAATTTATTTCTTTGTTTATTATCCCACATTAAAATTTCAAATGTGCCCTTGTAGATCTTATTCTCATCGATGGCAAGTAGAGAATTTAGTCGATTTGGATTTGAAACCTGAATTTTATTTTAAATCCTATCTTGATCTGGGTCGACAAGTCGGATTTGGATCCAAATTTTGGATATAAATAGTATTTTGGATCGAATGTTATATCCTTTTAAGTATATCAAAAATTGTCATATAGTATTTTTATTATATATTCCTTTATAAAATAATATATAAAATAAGTTTTTTGATATGATTGGGTCCATATCAGGATCCAAATCCCATGTATACTTTTGGGATATGATCTAAATCTGAATATTTTACATTCGATCCGATCCAAATCCCGAATCTTATGTATGCTTTTTGGATCCGAATCCGGATCCTAGTGGATTCGGACCCGATCCAACCCACTCTCTGCCCTAAGTAGGTATATAGTAAGTGAAATTTTGCTTCTCACCGACACGCCTCAAAATATAGAGAAATAAAGTATTTAGTTTTGAATAGTTATAGAACCTTTTTTTAGTGATATTATATTCATGGGTCTTTTTTGCATGTACTGTACAGAACCTCGGCAATTGTCATGTTATGTATTTGTTAAAAGGGCAATTTTCAATAAATAAAAAAGTGGAAGAAATAATTTAGGTTTGAATATTGTGAAACCCTATTTGGAGATAGGGAACTTATGGGTCGGTTGCTTATTATATATGATGCCTTAGGAGTATCTTATGCTACGTATTTCTCCTAAGGGCATTTTATATACTTAGTAGTCATACAACTTTGGAGTTTTTATATAATACATCGAGTGTCGGCAAAATACGTATTTAAAATATTACCATTGGCACGTGAGAAGCATTCGTTAGGTGAGAGAGAAAAAAGTTATTTTTTTTGGATTATTTGGGGAAGTTACCCTTCTCAAAAAGGGCAAAAAAAAGAAGAAGTTTATAAGGTGGCAACTTAATACTATAGAAAGATGTATCTTGAAAATCCAGTAAAAAAGGTGTTTCAAAGTTGAGAAACCTTTCAATTCATCATCTCGACTTTTAGATGCATGATATATATATAAAAAACAAATTTCTTAAAAAATAGTTTGTCTTATAATTATTTGGACTGTCTATTTTTCAAGATTTTGAAGTATTTACAGATCTGTTCAATCTGCACTTTTTTTTAAACTTCAAATTTTATAGGTGTTGGGGTGAACATGAATTTTCAAACCATCACAATGTTTTCGATACAAGAACTATACCTTCTGACAAAATTTAGAGGTATGCTTTATTGGTATAGTATAAAATAAAAACCTCACCCCTAAAAAAGTGTTTTTAATACTTTTTTTATCATTTCTAAGTAGGCCGTGATAGAGACTTATTAATTGGAGCTTGGAGGGCCTCACATATCTTGGTGATTTCAAATTTGAAAAGTGGAACAACTTTTTCCAAGTTTAACTAAAAAAAAAAGAGAGGAGAGAGAGAGAACTCTTTCCGAGTTTCATTTTTTGTTTCACTATGATGCTTCCAAATCAAAACATGCGTCTCATTCAGTGTTCAAGTAGGCAAAGAAATATATATTTATTTACAATGCAATGCACGTCACATGGCAATTAATGCTTCATTATAATGTTTCAAAAAATAAAAAATTAATGCTTCATTATAATATGTGTTATCCTTTTGTTCCTTAGTGGGTTTTCTAGTGTGGCTTTCTTTAGTTGGTTGTCCAGTCTATACTCCATTTACTAAAGTGGGATTTCTAATAAATATGGCTTTATTTGGTTGGTTTTCGAGTCTATGTTACAACTACTAAATTTAGAAAAGGTTGTCAATTCTATGTAATTCAAGAAAAAATTAACATAAGGTGTCAACCTAGTAAGGTGCACCTAAAAAATCCACTAGAGAAGGTTGTTTTTATGCTGAAAAGCCCTCAAATGAATCATCTTGACCTCAAGATTCATAGACGTGAAAAAAAGGGATTTCTAGTCTTAAAAATAGTTAATTTTCTAACACATTATCTGGACCGTTTATTTTCAATATTTTCAAGTGTTTATATCTGCTTGATCGCCACTATTTTTGGAACTTTAAATTTCATAAATGAGAGCAACAATAGATTTTCATATCATCGTAAAGCTTTGCGGCACTGAAACGCAATCTTCAACATAGTTTTCAGGTACACCTTGCTTTAATAGTGTAAGGTTAACAACTTATACAAACCTCACCCTTTAACAATAGCTTTTAGATCTTTTTTATCTCCTTGTAAAGTATGAAATTCTATCTACAACCAGAGTCTCAATTAATAAATCTTTCTTGCATATATTTCTCTCTCCAAAGCAGGAACTCTTTGGAATCTTTTTGGATATGGTTGCTTTGCATGTATGGGATAAAGATTAAAACTTTGTTTTTAATTTATTTAAATATTTGTTTCAAAATTGAATAAGAAATACACTTTCTTATTTTCTGTTTGCAACTATGTATTGTTAAGACATCTTAGTGTTTTAAATAGGAATTAAAAAATTAAGTTACCTTCACTCAATACAGCCCAAATAAATAAAACTAGTTTATATTCAATAAATCTAAATTCTCAAGTTATAATGATTTCTTTAATATTTGTTTAAGAAAACAAAGACTATATCAGTTTTAAAATTTAAATAAATAAAACTATTTCATATTCAGAAAATCTAAATTCTCAAGTTATAATGATTCCTATAATATTTCTTTAAGAAAACAAAAACTATATCAGTTTTAAAAATTTTAATTTTTAGTGACCAAGTTAGGTCATGCGCCTGCAAATTGCTTTATCAATGCACATAATTCATACTTCTCTTGTATTTTTAGCAATATTGCATTAACACCCATCTTATTGCTCATTAAAGACACTCTATACTTTTGGCCTCTCATTGAATTTTTTCTAAAATTAAAATATAAAAAATAATCTTAAAAAGGATAATATTGGAGAATGAGTACTCAACGAATCACATTCATGGTTAGGGGGGCAAATGCCTCAACATGACGTCTCCATTATGTTGACAAAGAATATTGAAATCTACCTTTTCAATTTTGTTGTTCGTCAGAATTTATTGGCTGTTTTTTGTAAATTATTTCTCAAAATATATTTCATTCTAGTTAGGGTCTTGAAAATTGCAGAGCAGAACTAGCTCTAAGTCGGCTGTATTAGTTGGTGGATCATTCTATTTAAGGAACCCCAAAGTCCCCTGATTCTCTTGGTCTTGACATTTTTTATTTTTTATCTTTTGTTCTATATTGGTGTGACGATTTGTCTCGGAAATTGCAAGAGTCAGGTTGGCTCAGTTGGAATCGGTATGCGATTCAAGATCCAATTTTCAAAACTAAGGGTGGCAATGGGTCAGACCCGGACCAAGACCCATCAGGTCCAGAAGTTGGACTCATACCGGTACCCGTCAGGTCCCGGGTTTGGTCGGGTCTGCTGCCACCTTCACTAGGAGCTTTTTCTTTTCTTTTCTTTTTTTGCCCTTATTTTACCATCATATGTCCATATTGTTGGCAACAGGGTCACAACACCCGTCATTAGATTTCAAATCATTTGATTTGTCATTTAATAGCTAATGATGACTATAAAGTCTTATTGTATTTGATCCTTAATACATCCAAACGAATAAAACTTGAAGTATTTTATCTCCAACAGTTTACAAATACTGGTTTGGTCCAACCGAACCCAGACTTAGACCTGAATAGTATTCGGCTATTCGGGTTCAAATATTGGATCCGTACTTGAACCCGTATTGGGTATACCTCACGGGTTCCAGGTCGGATTTGGGTCCATTGCCACCCCTATTTAAAACCCTAATTCTAATCATCATAGAAGGAGTAATAGACTTCAGTCACGAAAACTCGAAACTGTGAGACTCATGAAAACCTATGCCTATTGTGAACTCAAGAGCCAAAGCCTATGATGAGCCTATGAACCCATGTGATTTACGGCATAGGTTGTTAGGGCGGTGAGTGTCACAATATACCGTTTTGAATTTCAGTCTTATCTTATATAATAAACACTCTTCTTGCTAATCTATCCCAAAAAAAAACAAAAAAACAAAAAAAAAAAAGACAAAAAACAAAAAACAAAAACAAAGAGGCTTTAATGTTATTATGGGTGGCCCATTACAAGGAAGAAAGGGTTATGGCCAACCACTCATTTTTTTTGGGCTAGACAATTGATTCTTCTTTTTTTAACGTTACCTATTCTTTGTGTACCTAAATTCGACAAGGCAAATTTTGGCGTAATCAACTGTAATATTGTGAAAATTGATGAAATAAAATCGATGACCAGATTTTTGCACAGTAGTTTAAAATTGTATTTATTTTTACCTTGTACACTTGGAGCTTGTCAATGTGCTAATGGCCAAATTTGCCATCACCAAATGGTTGTGTGCCTTCCTTTTGTAAAAAAGAATAAAAGACTAATAGATAGTTGTTGTAAAGAATTGATATCATGATATATAATTTCCAAGAGGGTTTAAAAAACGTTTATGGGAGAAGATCCAGAGGGAGCAATGGCACTTCTAAAACAACAATTAGTATCATTAGGAGCAAGGGATCACATATTATCAAGTAGAGAGAAGGAAAATTTATCACAATGTGGATCACATGATGGGTGTGGTTGCCTAATCAATCACAGGAAGGCGCACCTTCAAATAGTGTGGAAAGATGTTCATTATTGGAAATATTTGTGATGATCTGAAAATTTATTTTCATTTCTAATTATAAAATTTAAAACTTAAAAAATAGTGTATATCGAGAAGATCTACAAACACTTTAGAATCTTGGAAACGTTCGAAAATGCATTACAAGATGCACTATTTTCAATGCGTGAAATCTACTTTTTCTCTTATCTATGCATCTTGAGGTTGAGATGATTAATTTGAGGATTTTTGGGCATCAAAACAACCTCTTTCTAGTGGAATTTTTGAGGTGTGCATTGATTTGATTGTTTAGGGCCTCCCATTATATAAACTTTTTCCTTACATGATTGATGCAATTAGTAAGGCATAATCTTCAGGCTAAAAAAAGTAACGCTGCATTTGAAAATCTTATTGAAAAATGCAGTTCTAGCACTAAAGTCCTCATAATATGAAGAATTATTTCTTCCTCCCGATTATTACATTTGAAGCTCTAAAAATGATGTAAATTTGGAAGAAAAAAACTTGAAATAAGACTATTAGCACTAAGTATTGTAAAAATATTATATTTTTAAGAATTGAAATCCACATTTTCTGCAAGACTGTAATTAGCAAGATCGATAATATCAAATTAATGGTTTTCTAATACACATTAAATTGCATTTTCTAGTGGGGTTTTAAAGTGCTACTTTAATTTACACCATAAAGCTTAGGCGTTATCTATATATAC